>LPNX010632112.1:14087-88707 GCA_001517045.1 Pseudotsuga menziesii
TGAATTGAAGTGCACTCAACCATTTCACACATAGGCTCGACCTAATAATTAATTACTTGAGCCTACACCTTAATTAGTGTATAATAACCCAAGTGCCCCTAAACTATGGGGACTTACCTAATGACTTGACATGACTTGATTACATTATTAATCCTCCCGATCGGAACATCGGGGTATGACCACATGACTCAAATACATAATAGAAACATCCCGGAATAAACATCGGGTTACAATATACAAAATACATAGAAGAATACATTCCGAAGTTACATATACATCAACACCTAGAGTGCAGAGAATAGTTGTAAATAGCAGTTTGAATTGGCCGACCCTACCATCCACTGAAGCATTGTTTTTAATACCTTTTTTATAGATTCAACCTGGCCATTGGCCTGAGGATAGTAAGATGTAGAGTTGTCATGACGAAACCCTAATTTGGTGCTGAGCTCTGCCATCATTTTGTTTTGAAAATGTGATCTATGATCGGTCACGATGGCCCTAGGGATCCCGAATCTAGCAATGATATGGTTGAATAAGAATAGTGCAACTATCTTCCCATCTTTGACATATGTGGGCATATCCTCAGCCCATTTTGTAAAATATTCCACAGCCACAATAATGTAGCCATGCCTCTAGGCTAAGGTATGTCTACAGTGCATGAATTCTATGCCCCATTTTTCAAAGGGGAACACTGCTACAACTGGATGGAGCAGAGATGGATGGGTGCGTTTCTTTGTAGTGAATATTTGACATGGCGGGCATTTCTTGACTGTTTCAATGCAATATTTGAAAATAGAGGGCCAGAAATACCCTGCACACAATATTTTCTGGGCAGTAGCCAACCCAGATAAATGACCGCCACAAGCTCCAGTGCACCAATCATTTAAACGATCTCAGCCTCTTCATGTGTAAGGCAACATCGTAATATCGAGTCAACACCACAACGGTATAGGGTATCATTCAGGATAATATAGCTTTTGACTTGGTGGTGAATGCGATGACGTTCATCGCGAGATGCAATGGGATGATATCGTAAAGTCTGGAGATACACAATGAAGTCTCCATACCAAGGGTCAGTCGTACTAATGAGAAACAATGATTCATCAGGTAATGAATCAATGGGCTCTATATTCTCTGTAGTACGGGGAAGGTCACATATGAGCTCTGCAAAAATGAGGGACTTCTTGGAAGTACTTTTTGCAAACTCCAAATCAAATTCATGGAGAATGAAAATCCATCGTGAGTATTTTCCCCCAAGAACTTGACATGTCAGTACGTAGTACATGGGGTTAGATTCGATGTAGACAGTGGTGGTACGGAGCAAGATATAATGATGGAACTTCTGGACCGTGATGAACGTGGCCAGAGCAAGTTTCTCCACATTTGAATATCGGGTTTCAGACTCTAGGAGACTCTTACTAGCATAGTAGATCACATGTTCCTTATCATGTTCATCTTTTTGGACAAGGACCATGCCTATGGTAGACAAGGAAGTAGCCACATACAAGGAATAATCCTTAGTATAATTGGGTGGTTGCAACACTAGTGCATGCTTGAGATTATCAAACACGCGTTGCGCGAAATCATCCCAGACAAAAGGTGTATCCTTTTTAAGCAACCTCATGAAACCATGTGTCCTTTCTACATAATTGCAGATGAAACGACGTAGAATTTTTTCCTTCCCTTGCAAACTCTGGAGTTCGGTTATGTTCGTTAAGGCAGGTAGGGCAAGAATAGCTTCAATCTTCAAGGGATCAATACAGATTCCATCTTTAGAAACAATGAATCCTAGGAGTCGGCCAGTTTATACACAAAAAACACATTTATGGGGATTTAGATGAATATTAAAATGACGGCACCTAAGAAAAATAGTTCTCAAATGATCAACATGGATATCCCGCTGCTTGGAATGAGCGGACAGGTCGTCAAGATAAGGTTCCACAACATGTTTGATGTCATGAAAATCATACGACATGGCACGTTGGAATGTCGCGCCAACATTTTTCAAACCAAAAGGAAATTTGTGGTAGGCAAAGGTCCCCCATGGGAAAATTAATGTCGTATTATGTTGGTTGGATTGGATAATCTCAATTTGATTGTAGCCAGAGAAGCCATCCATGAAGGAAAAAATTACGCCTCCGGCACAGTTGTCAATTATCTGATCGATATAGGGAGTAGGGAAATTGCCTTTTGGACAAGCCCTATTCAAATATTTGAAGTCAATACAGACCCTAATAGTGCTCTACTTTTTGTTCATAGGGACTATGTTGGACACCCATTCAGTTAAAGATACAAGGTAAATAAAACCATCCTTCAAAAAAATTTCAACTTCTTCCTTGATGGCTACTTCTTTTTGTGGATGAACTTGTCATAGTTTCTGGCGGACGAGCTTTGCATCAGGATAGGTTTTGATCTCATGAACAACGATGGAGGGATCAATACCTGGAATTTCCTCATATGTCCAAGTGAAAACATCTTGAAATTCTTTAAACAAGGTTGTATATGATTGAACCTTGGAAGGTGAAGAGTTATGGCCTATATAAATGTTCTCTAAAACACATGGTTTGACTGATATGTCCACGAGAATGGTTTTGGTAATATTACATGGATTTCCTTCAGAATCGACACATCGAGTGAGGATGGGAGACTGAGGGTCCACAGTTATATCAGATGAAATATCTAAGGCAAAGTGTTCTTTTACCATATGGCAATGGGGAAGGAAAGAGGATCGATGATGATGGTCTTTTCAGGGCATCTCGTCTAGTGACATGACTTCCATAATGGATTCATTTGTAGGAAGTGTATGTGAAAGATAATCGAGAGATGGGGGGGGGGTTTCAAGCCAATATGGCAGGTGATAACAATCTAAGGCCACCAACAAATGGTCATTGATGGCAGAATCACTCCTGGATTGGATAGCATTATAAACTTCTTCAAAAGGGGTGAGGGATATTGATTCATCAGCAATTGATTTTCCTTTGTCTATAAAAGTGTTAGAAATCATATTGATAGATGCAGTTTATGAAGCAAGAGGAGGATTGGATGATGGAAAGACTCCCATTAATGAAGAGTATTTAATAAGACTTACTCTGATGTCTTTATACTGAGGGGTATTCAAGAGTGGAACGTGATTTGCATCATTTGTAATGGCACTAGGTGTGATGAAATCTAGTTGATCTATGGTGACAATCCTTCCTTGGAATGGGAACTGGACGATCCAAAAAATGATCGATGCTATAGCTTGCATATCATAGAACCAGTTGTGACCTAGGAGAAGGTTGTAATCCAAAGGAACATCAATAGCTTCAATGTGAATGTAGACCAACTTTCCCCCCAGTTCAACGTGGATGGTAGGTAGTAATCCATAAGGTTGAAAGCTGCAACCATTAAAATCCTTAAGTGTGGTAGGTGAACAATTGATTTTAGGAGAACTAATGGCTCTCCAACAAGATAAAGACATGACTGATGTAGAGGCTCCCTCGTCCAAAACAGTACAACGAATGGTCTTTCCAGCAATTTTAGTGGATATCTAAAAATCCAATTGGTGTGAGAGTCGGGTTTTAAAATCATCCAGTTTGAAAGTGATGATGTTATTGTTTTCAGGATCCATAGCTCCAAGTGTAGTAATCAAGTTTTTCCATTGAGTGGGACAGGTTTGGAGTACTTCTAAAGCCGACATAACGCAGGGTGCTTGAGACAAATCTTATACTATGTTGTAATATTGGGCAGCACCTACATTAGGGTTGATAATGGAATTAGGAAGAGTACCCTTTGGTGGGTGCAAATTTCCTTCTAGAATAGGTTTTTCAATTTGAAGACCGTTACTAGGAGGAGGTGTGGAAGCTGAAGGTTTTCTAGGTGGAACTTCATCATATTTATTTTCTAGAGGAGGGTCATAGCTATGTGATATTGTATTTAAGTTAACTGTGTCACTAGACATCATTCTAACTTCATCAGTATATGACGAAGGCCCATGCAAGGATTGATGATCAATCAATTGTTGTTGGGAGGGAAAAGGATCTTTGAGAACTGCTGGGGTGGGTGCACTTTTCCAAAATTTATTAACTTCCTCACGGCGAGGACATTCTTTAGTGAAATGGTCACCTCCACAGATTAAACGAGGATATTTTACTTTTCTTTTTCCTTTAGAATCAACATCTAGGATTTGTGGTTTGGCACTTTCCTATTGATTGTCAGTTTTTTTCTGTTTATTTTTTCCTTTCTTCTTTCCGCCAGAAGATTCAGCAGATTGAACTGCATTTACTTCGGCAGAGAAAACATGAGAGGATGCAGTTTTGGCAGGTGGACTTGTTGGTGTGGTGGCTTGATTTTTCTTCTTAGAATATTTTTCCGCTATTTGTGTTTGAACTGAACCAAGTATGCCATCAGTGGGTGGTTCATTTGCAAGTCTCGATGGATCAGTTGTGGGCCTAGGAGCATGGGGGATCAAATCATACAAAGTGCCTGATTGGGAATAAATCAAATCAAGGTACTGAGTGTGGCTAATATCATGTTCCTCGCTAACAATGCCTCCCATGGAGACATCTCTATAAATGGGTGGAATTAAAGACTTTGTAAACCAATTTGTTAGTAACTGATCAAGAATGGGATCCTTGATTAACCTACGTCTTCTTCTCCATTCATGGATATGATCAAAGATGTGGGTTGATGTGGTCTGTCAAAGTGAGGTCAATAGGTCTATACCTGTTTCGTAATGGATGGGTAATTGAAAGTGCATTAGGAAAGCCATAGCTAGAGCATTAAAATCCCAAAAAGAGTGGTACGGTAGCTCTATATACCATTTGGTAGCAATTACTATGAAAGTTCTTTGGAATAGTCGAAGAAGGATTGAACCATCCATCAAAGAATTGGATGAACACCATAGATGAAAATTCATCACATGGTTCTTAGGATCTTCACCAAGTTTACCATCAAATTTAGGTATATCTGAAGGTAATTTGATCGAAATAGCAGGCCAAGAGCGGTCATGATGAATCGATTCATTGATCAATCTAGACAAATCTAGAAAATCTAATGTTTCCAAAAATGGCAATTGTTGATTGGGTTGCGGGTACTGGTAGTACTGATATGGCATTTTCTGACCGGTAGGACCATAGGAATATTAATAAATAGGTATGGATGATGCCCGCGAGGATTTTTTATTAGGTTTTTGGTTATTTAAATGTCCTCCAGACGAAGGGTCACCCGAGCGAGGCGGACCTCCATGGGGTGGTCCTCCAGATCCGATGGGTCTTCCAGGTCCACTAGGTGGTGGTCCACCGAATGCTCCAGGTCCACCAAGTGGCGGTCCTATAACCAGTAATATTTCACCTTCTGTGGATAGAAGTTGTTCCTCTGGTCTAAATGGTTCAAATCCAAAACAAATGATTGAACGACAAAGGATGAAGACCTTCCCTGGATGTTGTAGATACCTGGAATGTTGCTTTGATAGTGAACATGTCTACCTACATACAAATCAAACACACAAACACATCAAATCTACCAAAAAATCATCTACTTATCCATGTTAGTGACTAAGGAATCTAACAACATGTACATGTGAAATCAAAACAACAGTAATGTGGGACGGAAATCAGCTTTTCATTAAGATGTATGGCGAAGTTTACAACCAATCAAGCCTTAGTGTCAACATGCATCTCCATGAGACAGACACTTCATCCCCATAAGCTCCAACTTTTCTCTCTATGCTCTCCAATGGCTTGGGCCAAGTGGTCAATCCAACAGTATAACAATACCTCTATAGTTCCCCCCTTCAACCATGGACATGAGCTTGTATTTATAAGGCTCAATGGATAGGAATGGTTGAGAGATTTGTGGATGAGGTGGCCTCTAAGATCCTATGATGGGGGATCTTGAGCTCAACTAACCCACAATGATAGGGATAAGGGAGGACACGAGCCTCATGATCTAGAAGCCTTGAGAAACTTCTGTTTTTCCCATTTTATCCAGGGTACCACTTTTCTCCTTCTATGATAGAGGGGTTTAGATGAGAAATGATTTCGGGACAAAGGCCACATGCAGTGGCACCACTTATGGAAAATAAGGTGAAGGTGGTGTGAGCAAGGTACCACTCATGGTTCACAGGGAAAGCACGATGCTGATTATTTTCATGTAGAATTGACAGACAACATGGGTTTCCACTCCAAGTGCTAGGATTAAGGGAAAATATGTAAGTCAAAGGTCTTATCACATGGTGGTGACAGGATTTTGGTATAACAGGATGCCCCCCAAAGCGTGAGTCTTAGAGGGATATGATAAACGAGAGCTTTGAGAGAACAAGTTGTATCTTCGAGATGAAAATGTCATCTTGATCAGAGCATGTCGTCAAGTAGGAATCTGTAGTACATCAATATTTTTGACTCATAGACACAAGTAACAAACTCATGGCTGCAAATGAATACAAGGCAGATCCATGGGAGGAATAAACAAGCATGGCTACTAGAATACAGTGTAGATCCATGTGATAAAGGACTCAAAGTTGGACATAGCTACCAGACATACAACGTAGATCTATGTCATACAGACGCAAATTTGAGCATAGCTACGACCATACAAATGTGAATCCATGTTATATATACAAAAAATCCATCGCAACCTGGGGAAAAGCAATGAGCACTTTAACAAATACCCAAGGTCTTTGTCTCGTCTTCCGTAAAGTACGATTCTATCCATGTGATTACAATTACTTGAATTTGAACATGGTAGAAACCACTTGATTATCGACCAATGATGTGAACCGTTAACAAGTGCAAGGGAGATCACCATTGATGTCAATGATTCCCAAGGTACCCTAGTACAATCTATTGAGTGTGAATAGATGTCATGATGTCAAACACCCAGTTGATTCTATCAATCAAAGTTCAATGATGTGAAACTATGTTGAGAGCAAGAGAATATGTCATTAAGGCATACAAATCTCAAGGTACTAAGTTTTTGTTTCTAAGACTATTTCTCAGATGATGAGCTCATGTCGACGTGAATAGCCTCCTCGAAGGAGGGCCATGATGAGTCCCACATTGATGACATGAAACTCAGAACATAGTTCTGGAATGATGTGAATGTAGTAACCATAGGACTAACTCAAAAGTACTGACATAGAAATTGTTTCAACTGCAGAGGAAAAAACTTCTTCAACTTCCCTTTGAACATCAGCCGGCATGATAAAATACTTGGCAGCATGACTAAATGGGACAAATACACAATGTGACAGTGGACAATGCATTCTTTTGAAAGACTCAAAGGAGTGGCATGACTCATGAAAGTGGATCGTCACAGAGATCAGTTGAATACCCAATTGACTGAAATGATATGCAGATAAGTGCCATGTTCCAAGGTAACAACAAAATACTTCCATTTATTTGCAAAAATGATTCCCTTCCCATTTCCCCCATCATGATCGATGAGTGCCTCTTTTCGGTTTTATGAGTTCAAAGAGGGTAACAAACACTCGGTATATCTTGTCTGAAGACAAGTCCAAACTCATATGTTTTATGAACCTGAGAGAGGAGGGGTTCGTTCCCAAAAACAGGTCTCTCAATGTTTAATTTAACGAGTCCAATGAAAGAAAACTCGGTATCGTTCATGTTTAGAGAGTCTGAACGACCACAGTAGAAGACTCCAAAGGGGTCCTTTTTCAAATGATTTAGTCCCTAAGGCCCGAAAAAGTGTAAAATCATACCTTAGATAACTCTTCCAGTCATGATTAGCTGGAGTGTTCCTTTTTCATAAATAGTCTATTCATGCACAGGAGATTGAAAGGAAAATAGATGACATATTGGGCACACCACCATCGCGTTCCCTAGCTGTTCCTATGGGATATCATTCACTTGCTGATTCTATGAGACCCATTGAACCAATTATAGATCACATAGTAACACCACACAGCCCAAGTCAAAATACCAACCCCGCCTCCTCCCATATTATGTCTGTTCCCAATCCTCACAGGTCTTCTGCACCTAGGGCCCAACCTGTGCAGATAACTCTTCCATTAATGGAAGAGTTATCTCTGCCGATCCAAAATAATTTCCTGAGTCAATGTGTGGGTCAATTAATGGATATTTTCACCCTTGGATCAATGGCAGAGAGTTGAGCCATTGGATGAAGAGGGGAGCACCTGTTGAGTTCCACATAGACATATTTGGAATGAAGACCTTGGGAGGGAATTTTTTTTTATTTCTGCAATAATTATTTTGTTGTGACTAACATTGTCTTGACATGTGAACATCAACAAATACTTATTTTTCAGCTATTATATACCTCCCATATACATGCACATGAGGTACATTCCGATTTTTGTGTGCTTGAGAAGTTTGAGGTCAAGCAATATGAAGATCAAACACTTGCATGGTTCCTAAGAGATTATTCGTTGCATCTAGGAAAATGTTGTACAATTTTGGAGGAGGCACATGATCACATTGTCACTCAGAAAACTAATGGAGGAATTTGTGGATCCATTATCTTAATTGATGAGCATTGTATGGATTTGGCTCACAATTCTTCACCCCACACTTCTATTTCAGCCACATCATGTGGGGATGAAAATTGGGTGAAAGGATTTTTTCTATTGATGCCACAAGAGGAGCTTGATATTTTCACTCTTCTAGTTGAGGTATTGATGGTCAAACCATGTGGTTTGACAAGTGCATTAGTAGCAGCTGAATTATTCCCACCTAAATCATTTAGCATGAAATTTTGTATGTCCATTGATTGGGTGGCTAGACACATGATTGAGATGTGTGCACTAGAGGGTAAAAATCTTGCTTGCATCAATGGAGAGACATTGGACACATCAAAGAAATTGTATGAACAATGGAATCAGCATGTATGGCTGCTATACGATGCTTTCAGTATACATGGAGGGACATGGGATAACCTCCTATGTATTCATAACAACAGTGGCCTAAGTTCCAGTGCTAGCTTGCACATGGATTTTCATACTTTAGAGAGGCTCAAGATGATTTGGTCCTGCATTAAGGAATTCCTTGTTTGGTGGGAGAGTTTAAAAAATGTTCAGTTTGGCATGGGGAGAGATGATCTCCCAGTATGGTGGTATGATTTTCATAACCTCATTTTCCTCCTCTACAAAGATAAAATTATGTTGTTTTTATTGATCGGTGGAAGGAGGCAGATAAAACCATGGGATCCAGGAATTCTTAGGAATGGCAGAGTTCAAAAGGTGGCAGAAAAATTTGGGTCCTTGCAGAGGAGGTAGTGGGACCCAGGAATTATGCTCAGTTACTTTAACTGGGTTGGAAATTTTGCTAAAAGAAGTGGTATCAAAAAAATGGCTATGATCAGAGTGGTGCAGCAAAAACATGGTGGAAAAAATTGCAACACTCTATGGTGCTTCTGCTTGAGGACAAGCAGATTTGGGAGGGGAGGACTATCATGTTCCCTCAAATTGACCATTAAAAGTGTTGACCATGCTAATTTCCTAGGGGCTCAAGTTGTTATTAATTATTCCTCCTAGGATAAATTTTTACTAATAATTGTTCTAAGGCGTGTATTTAATTTTATTTCAGCAATTTTATTTATTATGCACAATAATGATGTGGAATTAAGGATGCCATATTAGGAGGGTGCATTGGGGAAAGCTAGTCAACTTTCCTTGGTAAAAATAAGAAATTCCATGACAAAAGCAAGCAAGAGAATAAATGGAAGTTTCCTAAAAGTAGAAAAAGCAGAAAGAGGTAAAAGCAGGAAAGTTTTTTAAGGAAAGAAAGAGTTTCCTTATGAGCCAGGAAAAGCATAAAGTTGTCATAACTCAAAAGAGGGATATTTTGACTAAGAGAGGGTGCATTTTATAATTGTGAAGGATGATTTGGAAATAGAAACAATTCCACATGGTCCTACTTGCCTAATTTCCCAAAGGGGGAACTTTTGTGGCTAGGGTTAGGTCACCCATGGGGTTGACTTGCTCTCATAGGTCACGATTGACCTCAACTTACTAGGCAGGTCATCCATAAGTCTATAAAAGATAAATTTGAACCCATCGCTTCATTTTGGTTGATAATTTGATTGCTGAATGCTTATGTCAGAATTACTTCTGAGTGTTGTACCTCAGACTACTGGGAGATGAGCCCCAGCCTTCCATTCCCCTCTCCTTCCATCCCCTTCTCTTCCATTGCAGGTGTGGAGTGCTATATTGAAGAAATTGAAGAATAATTAGAGTTATTTTCAGCCTCCATCAAGTTCAGGTCGAGCTCTAGTGAATCTCATGCTTCACCTATGCTCATAGCCCCTTGCTGGTCATGATCCAGGCCTCCTACCCCTCATTTTTGGAGCATCCTTGTAATGGTCATTCCATGATGTAATTTCTGTTCTATAGGTTCATAATATTCTTAAAATTATATTTATCAGGTCGAAATATCCCTATGCATAAAGAATCTTGTCTCAGTTTTCCCTAAAAGGGCCTACTTTATCAATGTATGGGGGGAAATGAACAAATATGAGTGCTATAAGGAATATGTCATGCTGGGGAACTGATTTAAGTGATTTTACATGTTAAAAAAACTTAAATTTACCTATTTTACAATTCTCATGTTTTACAGAAATCGATTTCACTTGATTTAACTACTTTCTTTAGACCCTAGCTAGATTACTAGCTTTTAGTGACTAGTTTTGCTAAATCTAATATAAAATGAGTTCTGTAAACTCAAACTGAGCCCTGTCAGTTTCTGGGGGTCACTGAAATATCCAGATTTCCATACCCATATCCAGAACCATTTTTCATTGGGATCATACTACTTTTCTGGATCCTCCTCTACGCAGGGTTTCTCTTGACCAAAATTGCCAGAAATCCCCAAATTCACTCAAAACACCTCAAAATTTCCAGATCCTCAGAAAAATATTTAAAGAAATTTTTATATATTAAATGAAGGCTGTAAAAAACCTCTGCAAGTTTCCCTAAGCCTCTGTTTGAAACAGGCAGAACTACTCTCCTTAGTTGCACGGTTTGGCTACCCAGAAGCGTGGTAGTAGGTTTCCGCGGCACAAATTCTGAAACCTAAATGGAACCAAATATAAATGTGTTAAGGGAGAGGAAATTCAATATCTAACATCTCTTTATTTTCTTCTCACTGATCACTCTTGTCCTCTGCAAAATCTCCCAAAAGAAACCCTTATTTTTTGCCAATCCGAAAAGGCTCTGTGTGAACCCCTTAAAATTTCAGAATTGTTTAAGTAAAATTACAGAATTAAAGTGTTTAGGTATAGACACCAGAATTAGGACATTACAAGTGCATTCCCCTGTGCTTGTGGTGGAGGAAGTAACTGAGCATTTAAAAACAGTTACAAATTTGTTCAATGATAATGAAATGAAAGATTCTATCCCTAATCTAAGGTTCCTAGATTCCACTTATGTTTTTGATTCTTTGACTTCAACATTTCTACTCTCATCTATCCAAACTCTCTCAAATTTTCCTGCTGGGGAAATCCCATCGTTCTCGTTATCTCAACTCTATCACACTTTGACCTCCACATTTGCTTCTATCCTAGCCAGCTCAGTCCAACATCCCATGCTTCCATCTACTATTGCAGAGACCCAATCTTGAAAGTCCCTCTGCAGTTACCTTCATTCATCCTTTCATCATAACCTATTCCTGAGCGAATTTTAGTACCCTCATCATCACTTCCAGCTACAAACATTTGCATTCCATTCTCTAAAACTTCCATCCCGATCCTCTCTTCAACCTCTGAACCAACAGTTATTCAAAACATCTCTTCTCCCTTGCCTACCTCCCATATTACTATGCCCATACCCACTCCTACCATTACTCATACATTTTCATTGATTTCAACAGTGGAGGAGACTTCATCATTTACTGAATTAGTAGCTGAGTTTGAAGAATATATTGTATTCCCTCTTGGGGATTATTTCTACAGCAGGTCATCCACGGAAGTGGTTAGAAAAGGAAGGAAGAGAAGCAGAGATCAAGTTTGTCTGGAAGCACCTGTTGCTAATCAGATAATCTGGACTCAGCAATATGGTGATCCCCAAGTATATGCAATTGATGCAGCTACAGCTTTAGGTGGATTTATAGGTGCAAACCTTGATGCAATTAACACACCGAACATGGAGATTGATAGAAGAAAGGAAGAAATAAGCAAGCTAGAAGAAGAACTGGATAGAACCAAAAGGGAGCATAAGACTTATGTTGTTGATATTGAAAGGGCATCTGAAAACATGTTTAAAGAGTTACAGTTGAAGAATACTTCCCTCTAGGATGAATTGCATAATGAACAGGCTATAAATGCTACCATTACACAAAGGATAGCTATGCTTGAAAAACAATGTGAAGATGTAACTGCAAGTGCAGCTTCCTCTGCCTTTTCTAAGTTTTCCCAACAAGAGTTTAAATACTTGGCCATCCAAATCAATCAAGAACACCATGAATTATTAACTGAATTGTTTAATACTCTGGATGACATTAGGGAGACTCATGTTGCTTTTGGAAAAATGTATGTCACCCTTGAGGAGCAGGAAACCAAGAGAGAACAAGCTTCTAAGGCCTATGATGATATTTTCGATTGGCAGAGGTATATGAAGGACAGATGAGAGGACATCACTATCCTTAGCAGTTTTTCAGTTGAAGAAAGTTAGGACTGTATTGCACGGTTGGCTTGACTTACACAAAATGATTGAATATACAATTCAGAAAGCACAAGTTATTTATGGAAGGAGATGGTATGATATGGACAACATTATGGAAATATTGCACTTCCCTACCATGGATCTTATTGAGAATGATTGTCCACCAAAATTAATGATTGAACAGGTTGAACGCCAATGCGACGAGGCCAAAGGGAAAATTCAATGCCTTGACCATATCAGTATTGAAGACGTGGATCGATTAATAAGAAAACCTCTTGCTATTGAGGGCAAGATCCACATTTGGCACACGATGGATAAAAACGAGATGGAAAATTTTAAGTGTGATGCCCAACTAGGGTTTGAGTCAGCAAATTATCCCAACAAAGATGAATTGTTAGGGATTTGGACTAGGTGGGGAGAATTTCTTGGCTATTAGTTTCATGTGGATTTTCCAATCCTAGTTTCATGGGGATTTACTCTATTTTTGTATTTATTATTTAAATGGTAGATTTCTCGTGTAATAGGGGGAATTTTTGAAGGGGAAAATCAGCTAAGGGATTGGAGACACTCTGGTTAATGCAGGGTTTGTAATTTTTTGCAAACTTTTTATAATACAGTTATGTTGTTCTCTTGAATCTTCTTCTGTCTATTTGATCAAGTTTCTTTGATAAGCATTGATTTTTTCACTTCAGATTGTTTACCATCACTGTTTAATATTTTTTGCAAATTATAAGTACATTGATCTATAGTTTTTATTTCTCTTTGCTTATGATCTATGTATCTGTATTGTTTTAATGAAATTATTCAATTAAAACTTTTATCTATTTCTACAAGTGGTTTTACAGGAAATATCATAATTAATGTTAGTTTTTCAATTGACATCTTAGTTACAGGTTGATCTTAAATGTACTAAACATTTAATTTACTGTTATTCAATTTTAATTGGTTGATAGTAATTTGAATTGATGAGTAATTAATCTCTTTTACATTTATGTTGAATTGATAAAATTCTTATCTATTTTCACCTCAAGTTAACCTACAAACAAACAAGACACCTTCTTAGAGTAGTACTGACTTAGATTAGATTTCCTTCTTAGGTAGATTCACTTTCATTTAATATCTCAAACAATCAATTTTCCTTCATTGGGAAACATATCCTTTCTAGATCAAAACTATAAGTTCCAACAGAGGCCTTTATATCTGTGGGAGATTACTATTCCAAACAGGCTGGGGATAGAAATGTCCTTGCATAGGACCTTTTGAAGCCTTTCAGTCTAGGTTTTCCCCCTCTGTTGTGAGCCTTGGAACCCATTCCAACAACCTACCCATCCGAGGCTTCAATAGGGCTGAGGCCATTAGTTGTGCTGCACACATACAAAATAGATCCTTCCATAAATCAGTAAAAGGAAAGACACCTTACGAGGCATGGTTTGGTCAAAATCCAAATGTCTCAAATTTCAGAATTTTTGGGACTAGAGCATGGGCTAGAATCCCTTCTGAAAAGAGGAAAGCCTTGCAACCACAAAGAAAAGAGTGCATTATGGTTGGGTACGATGAACAAACTAAAGGTTACAATCTCTTTGAAAATTCCACTTGCAAGACATTTGTTGAGAGAAGTGTGAAATTTGAAGAAGATCCAATTCCTGATTTCGAGCTTGTACCAGGGGAATGCTCCTCTCCTCAACCATTCGAAAATGTAAGTGATGATATGTGCTCTATTTTTTCTGATGTGTCTGATATAAATATGGCTGAATATTATGTTGTTGTAGATGACTCACCATCAAGGCCCAAGTGGGATGAAAAAATCATTCAAGCTGCTGGGGAATTGGCAGGGAATCCCCATGAGCCTAGGAAGACTAGATCACAAACTAGTAGTGCTTCCTTTGCAAGTGATAGTGCTCTTGTTGAGAACTCTTATATGTTTATTGGGTCTGATATTCAGACATATAAGCAATATTTTAATGACCCAAGATGGATATCAACAATGGAAGAAGAATTTCAGTACCTTCAAGAGAACAAGACATGGAAATTGGTTCCCCTTCCTCCCAAGAGGAAGCTTGTCCAATGCAAATGGGTCTTTCGAGACAAAATTGCAGCTGATGGTTCTGATATAAAACATAAGGAAATATTAGTTTCCAATGGATATTCTCAAGTCCATGGTATTTATTACACAGAGACCTTTGCACCGGTTGCAAAGATGGACTCCATAAGACTAGTTCTTGCAATGGCAGCTAGTAACGGTTTGGAAGTTCACCACATGGATGTTAAGAGTGCTTTCTTGCATGATGAGCTATAGGAAGAGATATATATGCATCATATTGAAGGTTTCCAAGAGGATCCTTCATTGGTATCTAGGTTGAAGAAATCTTTGTATGGACTCAAGCAAGCCCCTAGGGCTTGGTATGCAAAAATGGATGCTTTTTTGCTCTCTATTGGTTTCACTAGATGCAAATCAGAACTTAATGTGTATTTTCAGCAACATGATGGTATTTTGTAGGTTATTGTACTTTATGTTGATGAAATCCTCATTACAGGTAGCTGCACCAATTTAATTGGGTCAATTAAGTCATCTTTGCATAGTGAATTTTCCATGATCGACCTAGGATTGCTAAGGCAATTTTTGGGCTTGGAAATTGAGCAAAGTGAAAGGGGAATCAAGCTGAGTCAACCACAGTCTGCTTTAGACCTGATAAAGAAGTTCAACATGGCTGAGTGTAAGGCAGCCAAGTCTCCCTTTCTTTCTGGCATCAAAATGCATGAATTTGGCAATTCTCCATCGGTAGATATTACACTCTACATGAAACTAGTGGGAAGCTGTTGTTCAGGATATTGCACCCTTGTAAACTAGGGTCTGTGGTTACCAACTTACTACTAACTTTTAGACAATCATATTTTTATAGATAATGGAAAGAGAATAGGAATAAAGTCTTGACTTACCCGATTAACGACGGCTGATCCAAGCTTGATCTTCTCTTGCTCCCCTTCTCTCCAAAGCTTCTAGGGATGCACCTCTTCACCTGCAAAGAGAAAATCCTTCAAGTAATATATCATGCATATAAATATAAGAGGTAATATGAAAATAATATAAATAATATAATCAAACACATTCATTAAACCAATATACATGAAATAGACACAATACAAGATTGGAAGAAGAATTCTCTTTATTGACAAACATTGAATAAGATAAGAATACAACCCAGCTTCTGACACAAGGACTCCTCTGCAACCAAAGGACTCTGAGTTTTGATGCTCCAAGATTATGAAGATATACCACCAGCATAACTTTTCTCTCTAAAAATTCATTCATTAGCCCCACCCCAAGGCCTCTATTTATACTTTGGGAAATAGAGTGGTTTCGAAGGCTGGGATGGTTGAGATGGTTGGGATAGTTATGGATTAGGACCCAACTAATCTCATATAATCTCGATTTATATTTTTTAATGTCAAATTAAGGTATAAATGGGTATTAATATAGGCAACTCGCGTATAATACGCATGTTTCTCAAGGGGAACTTGCGTATGCAAGTATACGCGGGTTGCAATGCAAATACTCGCGTATGATATACGAGTTGCAATGCATATAGTCGCGTATGCAAACCAAAACTCAGAATAAAAGTATATAAGGACGGTTTGAGGATAATGCATCAAAATTCATGCACATCTATAGTGTTTTTGCCACTTCAATCCTAATTTTTCCTTTTGTTTACCAACATGAGGAATGTCAGCATTTGAACGAAGAACTGTCATTTTGGCTAATAACATCAGCTTGCTCTATCTCACTCACATAAGACCTGGTTTGTCTTATGATGTAAGTGTTGTAGCAATACATATGCACCAGACACATGAGCTCAATTGGAGGGTAGAAAAAATAATTCTTCAGTATGTCCAGGGAACCAAGAATTTCGGTGTGCACTACACAGCTAGTTCCTCACTTCAACTAGCTGGATTTTCTTATTCAGATTGGGCCGGAGATCCCACTTACAGGTAGTCAAATTCAGGTTTTGTCTTTATGTTTGCTGAAGGTCCCATTTTCTGGTCAAGTAAGAAACAACACACCATTTCACTTTCATCAGCAGAGACCGAGTACAAGGCAGCAGTCAATGCTGCTACACAGTGTGTTTGGTTGCAGGGATTTCTTCGGGAATTTGGTGTCACAATTGATTCTCCAACCAAAATTTGGGTGGAAAATCAAAGTGCCATAAAAATATCTATTGATCATGTTCATAGGAAAAGGACAAAGGGTGACAGGGTGATCTCACTGTAGTATTGCCCATCCACCGAGTAAACTGTTGATATTTTTACCAAGGCTTTCACAGAGAAGACCTTCACCTACCTAAGATATTTGCTTGGGGAGAGTGAAGGATGGTAATTTTTATTTATTTATTTCAGGTCCAGCCCCATGTACATTCTTGAGGGAAGGTTTTGTCCCATTATTTTTTCCTTCTTTTCCTCGGTTCATATGGACAAATAAATTGTAATTTATGAATTATGTATTTGAGGTGACTTGAGCCAGTTTTGCCAATGCCTCCATCATTTTGTGAGTTGTACTTAGTATTTGGATTAAGGAAGGGTGTTAGAACAATAATATAACTCATTAGTACCCTTGATACACTACTTAGTCAATTTTATTGCTTAACTGCATTAATACACTATGTGGTGGACTAGGGGTGCTTAGTTGGACAAATGCTAAGTCAAATTGGGGAATTCACACCCACATGAACACTCCAGCTCATTAAACCAGCCACATGTGCACCCTCATCATTGTTTTTTCATTCCCATTCATTGAATGTGGACAGCTTGGTTGACTAGGAGCACTAGATGTGGATTTTTTCCATTTTTGGCTTGATTTGGTGCAATTAATGCCACATTGAGACTCTAAACCACCATGATTTCCACACCCACACATGCCAAGGTGTAATCATTGACCCACGTCACTTCATCCATGTCCAGTCAACAATTCGTGGTTGTTTGGGCTGATTTGGGGCGTGATTGGCCCACCTAGGGGGGATTGATGCCAATTTGGAAATTTTGACTTATACACTCACATTGGGCTCCCAAAGCCTCACGAAACTTTCCAAATGTAATATAAACCTAGAAATAACAATTTTTTATGTTAGTTAAAAATTATCCTTCTTCTGTTCACATTTGTGTGTGTAAATTACTTCTCATTTCATGGTTTTTGCTGGTTTTTGCACCAAAATTGATTTGTGAGCTTCACTAATGCTCCTAGATTCTCCTATGGTTCGAATTTCTCACACTTAATCAACTTAAATTTATGGTTTTTAGTTTTGGACCTTTGGTACACTATTCCAAGTCAACCAAATTTTATTTTATACTTTTATTGGCAACGATCCTAAGTCTTAGGGGTTACCTAAAAGAACTTTCTAGAAGGCTTGTCGAGATTATAAATTAAGTTATTAACTTCATACTTGAGGGCATATTGACATGAGAAAATTTCAGATCTGATCCTTATCTATTTGAGAACTTGTTGCTGATGGTTTGTATGTGACGACTAGGGTTATTTTGAAGATTTTGTTGCTCCTATCTTCTTGTAAATTGAGTTGTGACTGTGTTATCACTTCTTGAGAATATCTGTGATGGTATGTTGCTCTTTTGATTGGGAAATGGACTATTGGGGATGGCCATGAGTTATTGTGACTGTAGCTACCCTCTCCTAGCAAGCTGTGAGTTGTTTTGTTACCTCTGTTGCTAGGTCATGATTGCGAGGAAATTTTAAGTCTGAACTGTGACTGTCCTCTTTTCTGGCTTGATTGTGTGTCTTCTTTTCCAGTGTGATTGTGTCTTCTCTATTTCCAACATGACTTTGTCTTCGCTGCTGGCTTGATTGTGTGTCTTCTCTGCTAGCGTGACTGTGTCTTCTCTACTACCAGCTTTAATGTGTCTTCTTTGTTGGTTTGACTGTGTGTCTTCTCTACTAAAGTGACTGTGTCTTCTCTGTTGGCTTGACTGTGTCTCTATGCTGGAATGACTATGTGTCTCTCTGCTGGCATGACTGTGTTTCTCGACTGAGTTGTGACCTGTGTCTTTGCCTTCTTAAGAAGTGATGATGAATCCTGGTTAAAGGAGTGAAGTTTCTTTTCATGTTGATTAAGAAACTAAGGTTTGTACCCTTACTACTCTAACCCTCTTAAGATCTCTCTCAAGGTATGTCATTTGTTCATCTAGGTGACTTGTCCCTTCGGTGACAAGATCAAAATCTAAAAAGTATATGAGTATAAAGGTGATCCAAAACAATACTAGACCAGTATTTTTATTATTCTTTGTTATTGTTTATTTCCTTTACATTGCCATTTACTGTTCATTAGTTTAAATTCATTATTATTGTTTATGTTTTGTACATTGCAATTGGTAAAGCATCTCAAGGACCAACTTTAATGCAGTGACTAATGGAATGTTAAAGTTGAAAGAAATGAAAATTATGTTTGAATTTTAATGCAGCAGTACTATTTTGGATCTAACCTTGGTTTTAGTTCTGTTTATGCATTAAAGTATATTGAATCCTAACCTAACCCTAAACTTTAACATGGTGTATGCTCAACCCTTGGATGGTCTGAGATGGATTGGAGCATGGGAGATGGCTTGTGAAGTATTTGCATAGTTGAGAGAGCTTGTTCAATGATTGCTTGACTACGGATAGGTGTTGGCTTGGTATTCTTTATTAATTTTTTATTACATATCTGATTCTTGTTCTCAATAATTAATCAATTATAAACGAAAAAACACTGTTAACCTTAACTATTAATGCAGTGGAATTAAAACTGGAAATCACAAACACATTTGACACTTGTGTACCCTAGAAAACCCCAATTGGGGAAAAGCCAATAAACTGTGATGTTATTAAGATAAAATCTTGGTCTCTCATCTTGTGAAAATGGCTCGCTGAGGAATAATAAAATAATAGCAAGATATCCTATCCTATCACACCTGGTTTCTACCTTCTTTGTTTCCCTTTGCTATTTTCCTCTAACACTGCCCATGTACCTGCATGCTTGGCTGAAATTCCTTCTCCAACCAATCAATGAGATCCCGCTCACTCTGTGTAACTTTTGTATGTCTCCTCCTCTCCTTAGGCTTCTTTTTATAACATTTTAATTACCAAAACCTAACCTTAGATCTCCAAAGTGATTGATAGCTTAGATTAGATCTCAATCATCACTTAAGATCAACGACTATGACTTAATCTTAAGTTCAATTTTACTTATTAGCCAACATTAAGTTAATTAATGTGCTTTTCCTAAGTTAGAATTAGGAAAGAGCTACAAAATTTGTTAATGTTTGTGCAACTGTGAGACCCATTCTCAGAAAGCATGGTACCCTAGTCAATTGATTAGGAAAGAGTAAGACCCTAGAAGCTACCCTTGTTCCCCCAGTATTCTCCTGGGGTTCTTTGTCTAGGAACAAGCAGGTTTATGCCATGGAAAATCCCCTAGCATTTGGCTAGGGCCCCTATGTGCCTCTAGGGTATTTTGTTCTAGGACCAGGGACGCGATGTCCAAGGAGATATCGCAGATAGAGGCATAGACATATTTTGGTCTGGAACCAGGGATGCGATGTTCGAGAAAGTCCTGCAGGTAGTTGATCAACTTTCAGTGCAAGATTGAAACTCAGCTTAGTACTGAGAATCATTCTCCAAGAGAATGGAGGACCCAGTTAGGGTCCTGGGTTGATCAACTTGTTTAAGTTTGACACTGAAACTCAGCCTAGGGCTAAAATCCATTCATCAAGAATGGAAGATAATGATGTCCTCCCTCTAATCGATTATTGATAGGTTTCTTCTTAAGGGACTGGCCACCTCTTTACGATGTCCCTAGTACCTAACCCTTAGGATCAGTGTTAAGGACAAACTAATCGTACCATCTATTTGGATCTTTCCCTTATACAGTGATGACAAAATATATAAAAAAATGTACCTTGAGAGAGAGAAAATATCAAAGTCTTTGGTCCTATTGGTAAATTCTTGTCCACCTTTATGGTTCACCTTAATCTTATGGTTGTGTGGGCTGTGGTCCCCTTGTTGACTCTTGGTCTGTTATCTTACTTGGTCCTGACACTCTTGTTGTGTGTGTACCATGTTTGTACCCTTGCATTATGGGTTTTATTTGTTTGGTAAAATTTAATTTATGGTTTTATTTATAAAACATTTTTTATGGTTATATAAACTATGTTTATATATTATTTTGGACCATTTGCTTACTTTATGGTTTTATTATTATTAAACATTTGGTCCCTTGTTATTTATCTTTTGACCTTGTATTATTTTTGGACCACTTTATTTTTATCTTGTTCCTAATTAAACCTAAGTGTTTTGACTCACAACCTATATATAAAGTTTAGAAGTATCATTCAATTCATACCTTACACTTACCTTATTATGGCTCTCAATCATGACTCCTTCACGTGCTTGACCTCTGCGATCTCCTTCACGCGCTTGAAATCTGCAATTTTCTTCATGTGCTTATCTCTGGTTCATCTCCTGTGATCTATGGGATTTCCTTCACGAGTTTGTCTCTGGTTTATTCATGGGTTTCATCTTCGGTGATCTCTGCAACTTGCATCAACGTGATTTCTCACGGGTTTTACCTCTCGATTTGGTCTCTGTGGATTTAACTCAGCGTCATTTCTCTCATGGATTTTACCTCTCGATTTGGTCTCTGCATATTTAACTCAGTGTCATTCCTCTCACTGGTTTTACCTCTCGATTTGGTCTCTGCGGATTTAAATCAGCGGCTTTCCTCTCAGGGGTTTTACCTCTCGATTTGGTCTCTGCGGATTTAAATCGACGTCATTCCTCTCACGACTTTTACCCCTTGATTTGGTCTCTACAGGTTTACCCTCACAATTTATATCTCTGACTTACCTCATTGTGATTTCTTACGGGACTGCCTCATGATTTGTCTCTATGGGTTTACCCTCATTATTTGTATCTACGTTTTACCTTTGTGTGATTTCTTATGAGATTACCTCACGATTTGTCCCTGTGGTTTATCTCAACATGAGTTCTTATGGGTTTTACCTCTGTGTGTTTGGTTCCTTCCCCTGAGTGATTGTGAGGTTACCCCTCAAGTGTGCACTATGGATTTCTCAACATGACTGTCAAAAAGTATGACTGTGCTCAGTATCATTGAGTGTCTCTTGTGCTAAGTGACTGTGTGTCCTTAGCATGATTGTTTTGGGTATGATTGAATTACTCAAGCCTATTCTTTTGATTGAAACCTCTCTTTTTGTTTACTAAGAGTCTGAGGTCTATTTCTGTCTGCTTTAACCCTCTCTCTCAAGGTACGTATATGGTTTACCCAGTTTGACTTGTCCCTTCGGTGAGAAGATCAAACTCAGAACTATCTGAGTATAAGGCAGATCCAATAATGTTATGATTTTTTAATATTGTATCTATTTATTTACTGTACAAGTATTTGATGATTCTCGAGGACCAACTTTAACACAGTGACTAATGGAGCGTTAAGTTGAAAGAGATGAAAAATTTTCTTTTTCTTTATTACAGTTTAAATTTTATTAGCAACACTATTCTGAATTCAAATTTATATGTTCATGCACGTATGTTTATTACTTGTATTAAAACATCACTAACCTTTAAATTTCAACAAAATTCACTTTCTCAACAAAGAAAATACCTAGAGAGGAATTTGGACAACCCCTACATGCCTGACACCTGGCCTATGTAAAAGTACATGTTTGAGCTACAATCATCAATAGTCCCTCTTAGCAAGGAGGGTACTTCTCGAAGAGACACATAGAACTGGGTTTACCTCTGAACCTGGCACATTATCACACACATTATCCTACAAACTCGCATCCCTCTAACCTTGTTGGTCAATTGTTCTTTGATCATTGGAAGTTACTGTTAGTTTTTCTAATCTAATTAACTTGATTAGGAACTTTATCTGAAAGAATAACAAGCACAACAATATACACAAGATAGAGCAGATACACAAGACAAATATTTTCATCGGGGAAACCATAAAGGAGAAAAACCCTCAAACTTCCTCATAATAGTTTCGTCACTAAGACAATATCACATGATGGAAAAACCCAATAAGAAGAAGTCTTTTGCAACTATCTCTCTCTCCTCCTTCTCTCTCTCTCTCTCTCTTTCTCTCTCTCTCTCCTCATGAAAACTTGAGTGAGTGTGAGTGTTTATAAATGAGGGAGGGTGCCTCCCTATCTATACCCTTCAAGTGACTGGCCAACCTCAAACACTAACAGGGCCGAATTCTCCTAGAGGGACTCCAAAAATACATTACATAATATTATACTGGGGGCTATTGCCCCGACTTACAATGGAGGTTGTACCTCAAGGACCATGTACAATAATGTCATCCTGAAAGGAGGGAAACATATCTCTAAATGGCATACAAAAACATACAATGATAATATACATCAGAATATATTTCTAAGCTACAAATAAAACAACACTCCCTCTTAACTAGGAAGGTATTCTCTCTCTCACCATAGCCATCATCACAGAGTCATCATCAGAGTTGTTGCCATAATCCTCATCTTATTGATCATTGAATAATACTATCTGTCATCGAAAGTTTCTACAGATCCAGCCCTATTTCATGTTGGGTGTAGGCATAGTCCTCATCTAGGTCTTCATCATATACATGAGCAAGCCATCGTGTAGGCACACCGTAAGACCATTCATTACATTGTCATTGCAATCACTTGCGTCTCCTACTGTCATCTTGTCGTATCTATATCATTTCATCATCCTACACAAAACAAAGCAAACAGAGCACAACCTAGATGTATACCACATGTGTTCTACCAACATAGGAGTATGTCAGGATATTTCACATCACCAGGACAACCTGTAACTTCCAATATGCGAGAATCCCCTAGGAGCACACCAAGTGCATTACGTCTCTCCTCATATCCAACATGGGAACACACACATACAATAATCGATTATGACCGAACACCCTGTGTACCACGCTGAGATCTTTTACATTCTAGGTCAACCTCAAGGACTTATTACATCCGAACAGCCCACGTCCAGGATTTTTTTTCATTTGGATCACCTTCTAGGACTTATTACGTCCGAGCAACCTATGTACCATGCCAGGATCTTTTTCACTCGAGGACAACCTCCTTATTGCTGAACACTTCATTTTTCCCTTTCAAGAAATATATCCAAGTCTTACGTGAGAAATCATCTATAAAGGAAACATAGTACACATACCCATTTAATGAGCTAGAAGACATGGGTTATCATACATCTGAGTGTACTATCTCCAGTATTCCTTTAGCTTTACTATCACTGCTGGGAAATGTCTTCTTTGCATTCTTTCCTTGCACACATCCTTTGCAAACACCTTCATGCTTTTCCTGGATTTGTGGAAGTCCTGAGATTACCTTGCTTGCAGTCGGTAGTGTTTTTTAGTGCACATGTGCAAGCCTTCAGTGCCATAGTTCACTTGGTTCTATTGAGTCATGAACCAATGCTTGTTCAGGATGTCCCTTCAGTTTGTACAAGCCTCCATCTTGCTCTCCAATTACTGTTGCATCATCGATTGTCTTTCCTTTAGGCCAGATTAGAACTTGGCCATCAACAAATGCAACTCTCATTCCCTTTACATCTAGTGCAGAAATGGAGAGAAGATTCTTCTTCAATCCTACAACATATAGAACGTCTTTCATCTTTAAATATTTTCCAGAGTCTAGCTTGTAAGAAGCTTCTCCACTTCCTTTTATGGGGTATTGCTAATCATCCCCTAGTTTTAGCTTGTGAGGTGACTCATCCTCAGACATATTGATGAATGATTCTTTGTATCTTGTCATATTTTTAGCTTCCCCACTATCCACAAGCCAATCATTGCTTCCATGTGAGATAGTGTGTGTGAGTGCTAAGATTAACACATACTCTTCATCTGAATCATCCTTATCTCTTTTGAATATTTTATATGTCGGTTCATTGTCTTTGGCGGTATGAGCATGATGTCTGTTCTTTTCATTGGATTCTTTGTTCCTGGGACAATCTCTTGCAAAGTGTCCCTTTTCATCACAAGTGTAACATCGAATGTTGGAAGGATCTCTTCTGAACTTATTTTGTTTCTTGTCCTTATTTTTGTTGTGATGGTGGTTCACCTCCTTTCTGTATTTTCTTCTCATGTGGAATGTGAGAGCTTGATCTTTAGTTGCTCCCATCTTCTCTTCTCCTGTTATGAGTTGAGATTCTTCTTGTTTGCATTCTTCTCAAAGTCTGCTGAAAGAGATTAGCTTCCTTCTTTCATAGATTCCTTGAATGAATGAGTCCCATGATCTTGGGAGGCCATTCAAGGTAGTCATCAAAATCTCTCCTTCTACATTCTCTTCAAATGCTTCAAGTTGTTCCTTGATTTGAGAAACCCTTGTAAAGTAGGACTATATAGTCTCTGAGTTTTGTATCTTCACATTATTCAACTGGTTCCTGAATGTCATTTTTCGATTGATGTTATTTCCTTCGAACATCTTTGTCAAAGAATCAAGTACTTCCTTCCGTGTCTTAAAGGATGGCACATGGGGGATGAGATGATCCTTAATAGAATCTGCAATGATTCTCTTGGCCTTAACCAAGTTCTTCTTATGAGCATCCATAGCCTCATCTCCCTCTAGCTCTGGAAATTCTTCACTGATGTACTGAACCAAATCATTTTCTTCAAGGATTAGGGAGATTATGTAATTCCATGCTTGAAAATTATCATCTCCTCCAAGCTTGTCCTCAAGCTGAGTATGATGAGTCATTTTTAAATGAGAACCTCAAATGGAAATAACAAAGATTTATATCTTACTAATTTGAGGTGTCTGACCTGGTTCTGGAGCTGGCTGACTAAGGGTTTGTTATAGAAACCCTTTCCAAACTTGGAATTTGGAAATTTTCAATTTGGACAAAAAAGATGTGCCTCCTTGAGGCTAGTTGCTTAGTTAGGTATTTTCTGAAGACTGAGGTGGGAAGCATCAGAAACTTGATGCCCTAGTTTCTTCTTGTAGTGTCCCATAGTGTCTTGCAGTAAAAAAATGAAACTTCTCCAAATTTGGAACTACTTCCACCAAAATATGCACCATTCTATGGCGAGTTAGCCTAGCCCTCTTTTCTTGATGATTTATGGATAGAAGACCTTGAACTAGGAAGCTCTAGTTCTTGGTGCTGCAGAGTGCCTTGTTTCAGAGAGTCTCTGATACCATGTTAGTTTTTCTAATCTAATTAACTTGATTAATATTTTTATTTAAAAGAATAACAATCACAACAATATACACAAGATAGAGAAAATACACAAGACACAAAGATTTCCACCGGGGAAACCATAAAGGAGAAAACCCCGCAAACTTCCTTAGAATAGTTTCATCACTAAGACAATATCACAAGATGGAAAACCCTAATAAGAAGAAGTCTCTTGCAACTATTTCTCTCTCCTCCTCTCTCTCTCTCTCTCTCTCTCTCTCTCTCTCTCTCTCTCTCTCTCTCATTCGAACTTGAGTGAGTGTGAGTGTGTATAAATCCGGGAGGGAGCCTCCTTATTTATACCCTTCAAGTGACTAACCTCCTAACTTGAATTGGCTTACCTCTAACCCTAACAAGGCTGATTTCTCCTAGAGAGACTCCAAAAATAAATTACATAATATTATACTGGGGACTATTTCCTTGAATTACAATAGAGGTTGTACCTCAAGGACCATGTACAATAATGACATCTCGAAAGGAGGGAAACATATCTCTCATGGGGGTACCACAACATACAATGATAATATACATCAAAATATCTTCTGAATTTACAAATACATCAACAATTACAGAAGTGATGACATTACACAATAGTTCCAAGAAGTTTGAAAACTTCGTCAAAGGCTTGCTCTCCCTCAATATGCTCCTCGGAACCTGTTCTTACTCCTAAGCATCCATCAATGTCATATCGTGCCAATGTCATCCTAGTTCAAAATCCAATCTAATAGCAGAAGGCTTGGTAAGTAAGCTTGGATTGGAAGTTCATCATCATCTTAGCCCCTACCCATTGGGATGGGTATATAAGGATGCAGAACTTAAGGTCACAAAAAGGTGCAAAATTAAAATTTGTTATAAGTGCAAATTATATTGATGAAGTGGAGATAGATGTAGTACCACTTGACATTTGTGGTGTAGTATTTGGGAGCCCCTACATGTATATGAGGGATTCCATCTTCATGAGGAGAACAAACCAATACTGCTAGTGTCCTTGCTTAAGCCTTCTTTGGCACTATAGAACTAGGTTTTTGGAGCATATCTTTTTCTAGGATTTATTAGGTTTTAAACTTAGTCATATTTTTAGAGTTTTTTAGGGTTTAAACTCTACTTCAATGCCAATGTATGTATAAAGGTATCATAGGGTTTAAACCCTCTTTCAAGTCTAGTGTACTTTTTTTAGGATTTCCTAAGGTTTAAAGATTTAAACCCTCCTTCGGGACTAACCCTCTCTTCCTTCCTATGTTCTGAAATTATAGATGGTGCATTATAGAATTTTTCCAAAAGAAGTTGGTGCCTTTTTTTTTCATGTGCCTAATCAAGTGAACTTTTGCATACTTTATATAGGCTTGTTCTTTGTACAATTTTTGAACTTCATGGACTCATATTACAATGCATGTATGGTTGTGCACTCTGCATATGGCTGCCCTTTTTCTTCGATAATTTTAAGGTTGTTTCCTTGGGTAATTGTGATGCGTGGCTTGTTTCTCATCCTCTTCAGTTGCTTCATAGTAACATTTGTGGGCTTGTGATCACTCATTGTCTTGGGGGACCTAATTACTTCTTTATTTTCTTTGGTGAGGTTTCTACTCATGGTCTACCAGGATTTTTTCCATTGCTTCTTACAAATGATTCACCTATAGACAATTTTGATCATGTTTCAATGGATCTCTCTCCTTCAAATTATGATGTTGATCCTACTATAATGAATAGGTAAATAAATGTTGACAAGGAGGAGCTAATCGATGGCTAGTCTAGATCCTATTATGCAAAAGTCTCTTAATTTATGCCTCTACAAGAGGCCATCTTCACTAGTGTGTTGAATCATACTAGTGTGGGAGATATGGAATTTAGGGGAGATTTAATGTAATGTCTTCTCTATGTGGCCTATGAACCTTGTGATATAATGCCTTCTCTTTATGGCCCCATGTTTAGATTAAGGGGGAATGTTGAAAATACGGGTGTAATATTCATTTTCAGCCACAACTGACCTTGCATTAAGTTGTTGATCTATACAACAGTTCTCATTTGTATTTCCACCCCAGCAGACATTATATTGACTTGGGTTTTTGTTCACCCTCATTTGTATACATCATTTTTCTCTATGGCCCATTGCTTAGCTCAAGGTGGGGTGTTGAAAATGGTGTAAGATTCACTTTCAATGATGACTGACCGTATATTGTAATCGTTACTATATTTCTAGGTTTGGCCAAGTTTAAGCCTGTAAATGTAGGATCATGACCCTCTTGGGCAAAGCACCTTACCACTTGACTTGTGTATATATACCCAACTATCATTTGTAATGAGAGTGTTCTTTTGTATTATTGATAAACTGATTTTCCTAAGGGAACCTATCAAGTGTTGCACTCTCTTGTGCATGGGTTTATTTCTCTTTATAGCACATTGTTCTTGGATTTGTGCTCCTCTTAGAAGATTTCTCATCCAAGTATTGTGTTGTCTTAGTACTAGTTTGTTCTTTTCTTTGTTGCAGCAATTGAGATTGTATTGGTTTCATTCAATTCTCTCTCTTTGTCTTGTGAATATCAACATCTAATACACTAACACCAGTGTAATACGGTTATTTATTTAGTAATGAAATGTTTTGAAGTATTTTTATTTCCTTTTATTTTGTTTTTTATTGTAATAAACACTAATGTTTTATACTCGAGTTCTTGAATATTGTTTTGTATCAGTGGTTACAAATTCTACACATTAGAAAGCGTTGGAGTAAGCTTTATTGGGCATTTTGCAAAGTTTGTAATTGGTTACAAAAGTATTGCGATGTTCCACTCTTTAACATTTTGGTATGAGTTGCAAACAATTTCTATCGAGTATAAGTAGTAGTGTGTGCTTTACATTGATCTTATTGAAGATGTTTGAGTTTTATATTTAACTAACATTTAAGGAATTACATTATGCAATAAACATATGTGGAGGTGCAATTTCTTACAGATGTAATATTATATTATTATTTATAGGGCATAACTTAGAGAACTTTATGGGTCCACTACAACAAGAATTGTAGCAATGGACCTCTGCGGATGCATTTGTAAGGCATAGAGAAAGAGGATCTTAGTTATTCAGGAGAAGAGCAATGCAATCAAGGATCATAATTGATTGTTGAGTGTAAATAGAAGGATCTTATCCATTGAGTTTCTCACTTTTGAAATATTAGTAACTTCAATGCAAATAAGTGTCATTGAGTAGTTATATATTACAACAAATGTTTTCTCAAAAAATATTTCATTCAAATAAAATATAATTTTGTCAAATGATACTCTAACACAAAATATTTTGTTTAAATCAATTATAATTTTGTTGGATGGTACTTTAGCACGTGAGCTTTTGTTTATCATGGATAGTACGAATGTGTGGTTTTCTTAAGGCTATTTAAACCATAAACCATTTTATCCTTGTCATTTTTCCCTTTCTACATATTAGGAACTCTAAACTTGATTTTTATAATTGGAAATTTAGCATCTTGTCATACGAACTAATTTTTCAAATTTTACAAGGAAGTTCTTGTTAGCATTAAACAAACATTATAAACATCGTGATGTAACAAGAAAAAGGTTACTCATATTGAACTTTATTTGTTTTTCATAAAATATTTTGGATCTAATCATTAGTAATATGAACTTTATTTGTTTTTTATAAAATCTTTTGGATCTAATCATTAGTTTAAATTGGACAGAAACATCTTATTATCATCATATTAGGCCAAAAAAGATTTGACTTGTAGATAGTAGTGTGAATGCAAGTTGGCAGGTCACATTTCGTGGTTTTTTTATCATCATATTTTATTCTTGTTTTCTTTTTATCATGGTTTTTTTTTCAATTGTTGAGCTTTTTAATGGTAAATTAAATTTATTTTTGTGAACTAATACAATATCAACATAGCACTCCTTAAGTTTCTCATGCTTTGTACTTTCTTCTTTTACAACTACATCACATGTATCATGACTATTCTGGCCTATCATCTGGGAAGTTTGTCAAGATTGCAACTAGAGGGCTTGAATTTGACATAATATTTCTCTTCTCAAACCATTATTCTTAAACAGCTATTCAACTACATCACATGTATCATGATTATTCCGACCTATTATCTAGTGGAAGTTTTTCAAGATTGCAACTTGAGGGCTTGAATTTGACACAATATTTCTCTTCTCAAATCATTATTCTTAAACAACTACTGGATATTGTACCATGATTATTATGACCTGTCATTTAATTGAAATTTGCTCAAGATTGTAACCAAAATGCTTGAAGTTGACATTTTTTATTATCTCAAATGATCATATGTAATTTATGCAAGTTTTCAATCATTTGCATTCATTAGCTATAGGATGTGGATAGATCTCTTATATTTTAGAATGCTCCAAATTCTACTTGGCACACAAATTGATAGATGAATTTTTCAAATTGTATTATTGTAAGAGATAGTAAATACCACTTAATATGCTATACCTATGTTTATTCCACTTGGTTTCATTGAAGTTTCATGCTTTACATATGATAAATTCCTGATTCAACTTTTAAAGTGAAACATAAATTAACATCAAATAGCAACAAAATCTTTTTCCTAATTTATCTAGAATTATGATGGTTATATGTTATAATTATTTTTTAGATTTTATTGTAAATAAGTTGTACTTGATTTTTTTTTTCAAGAACATAGATACTAGGCTTTTAATTATATTTAAAGCTTTAGGAAGAGAGTTCCATACAACCAACAAAATTTATATTTCTCATTCTATAGATAATAGAAATGTTCCCAAGTGTAGTGACTATAGATGATATAGAACTAGCTATCATAGCATCCTTTTGGGTAGCACAAAACACTAAGATATGATGCGCTCTAATAACATAGAGATTTTGCCTTGGATGAGCTTTTAAGAACTTACTAATTAAATTCTAATGAATAAACATGTTACATTCCCTCAACATTATATCGTATACTAATAATTATATTAATTACATGTGTTAATGATTATTATCATGAGAGCTCATAATAAAAGCTACTAATATATGGTGTGCTCTAATAACATAGAGATTTTGCCTTGAATGAGCTTTTAAGAACTTATTAATTAAATGCTAATGAATAAACATGTTATATTCCCTCAACATTCTATCGTATACTAATAATTATATTAACTAATTATTATTATCATGAAAGCTTGTAATAAAAGTCACAATCACATAAAAGGGGCATAATAAATAATTATATTCATCCTACCATTATGTACTTTTTTTTCAAGTAAAAAAACCATATCTTCTATTCACATGAAAAGAAAATACATTCTTTAGGTGATACGATGTATAGTCCAAAATGGATTCTAATAGATAGTTAGTTTTTCAAGCATAGCCTCCATAAAATACAAGATGATCATTAAATCTGTCATTCAAGATTTCTTACTTGAGAGTGGAAATTTTTGTAACCCCAACCCGGTTTCAATTCCAGTTAATTACATATGGATTAATGCCCAAACCCCAATTTGCATGTTCATAAAAAAAATTAAAAATTCTAAACTTGAAAACATGAAACACATGAGATAATTTAAAATTTTGCAAACTTGGAAATTTATGGCAGCCCTACTTTTACCTATTGTGAAATTTATGACAGTCGACACATGAAATTTTAGACTCGGTATTTTTGAACAGTTTGGTCCAAGATAAAACCTCGAAGGAAAATCTTGTTCAAGAGAGAAATTTTATTTTCAAGCAAATTTATAAATAAATTACTATAGTACTTATCTCCCTTTCTCTTCCTCGAAAAATGTATCAAAATTACTCTAAAATCCCTTGTATGGATTACCAAAATTTCCAGCTTGTACAACCTCCACATGTGCGACTGTACAGTCAACAAAATTTGTTATACGGGCCTTAGAATTTGTGTTGACGGCTACAGGAATTTATACCTTGAAATTCGTTTATGTACGAAACAATACAGTATGTACTTGCTATACAGTTTCTCCTAAAAACTATGAAGTCGTACAATGTTGTACGTTGTCTCAAAATTTGCGCCTACTGGAAAATTTGTCTAGGGAAACATGCCAAAAATATGCTCTTCTTCCTTCTTGGAATTTGTGCAAAATTTTTCTCTCTCAATTTCTGGAAATGAAATCTCTTCAAACCCTTATGTTTGTCTCTTGCTCTCTCATCTCCAAAAGTTCTCTCTTTGGAATGTGACCAATGAATTAGGTTGAGCCTTTCCCTAGCCTTTTTGTTTGAGTAACCACCATTAGAAAATCAATGGCTAGTATTAAAAGAAAACTAAATGAGATCTAGGGCTCATGTTAAATCTCACTTTCTCATTAAAATCATTAAAATTACTTTTAAATATTAAATGAGAATTTATTACTCACCCACCTTTTTAATTTTCATAAAGTCACCTTTTAAATAATTAATGACTCAAACTTACTTGAAAAAGTCATTTAATTAAATAAATTCATTCTCATTTTTAAAAGTGTCAGGGACCATATCTAAAGTGTCATTGTCCACCCCAAGGCATGAATAGACAAACACTTTCTAGGTAAAATTTGAACACTCGCTCTTACCGAGAAACGTGTTTTTCACCACCCCCGTCTTGTCTCTGAAATGAATATGCTTCTCTCTTCCCAAAGACTTCATGATAATGTCTGCTACCTTCTCATCAATAGAAGTGTACTGCAACTATACAACTCATATGTGAACATGGTCTTTTATGAAGTGGTTTTTGATCTCAATATACTTTGACCTGTCATGAAACATTTGATTCTCAGAGAGCCTAATGCAACTCTGATTATCACAATGAATAATAGTAGGCCTCAACTCCTGACTATTAAAATTCCATATGCTAAGCTAGATTATCAGCATTTAATTTCAATTTCATAACAAAAGCATATAGACAGGATCACTGAAATAAACAATATCACAAGAACAACATAGATTTATCTTGGGAAAACCCTAAAGGGAAAAACCTAGCAAAAGCTTCCTCAATATAGATGCCCCAAAAAGATAAAAGGTAAAACCCAAAAAGACTCATCCTCCTCCTTCTCCATCTATAGCTCTTTCTCTCTCTCTTATGCGCTACACAAGTGAGTGTGAGTGTGTTCAAATGAGAAGCACCTCACCTCTATTTATATTCTTCTATTCACTTAATATTAGGCTTAGTTATGTAGGCTCAAGTAATCCTAATTCAATTATGTAGGCTTGAGTAACCGCAACTAGGGTACTAATGACCCGACTTACAAAGGAGGGGACTTCCTCATGACTCTTATTAATTCTCTCGATTAGGAACATTGGGGTACAAATAAATACAAGTGATTCTCCTGATAGGAGCACTGAGGACCACTAAAATATATTCAGAATATTCTTCGATGTTACAATAATTCAACACTCCCCATTAATGAGAAGGGTATTCTACAACAACATCAACAACAATAGTATGAGATAGAAGTAATCATCAACATCATCAGGTTGATACTTCTATAAATCATTGGAAGCTTTTCATCATCTTTAACATATAGTATTTATCTTCAATCTTCAGTAGCAGCAACACTTTGACTGCTCAATCGACAACATCATCATCAACACTTTGACCTTTCGATCAACAACATCATCATCAACTCTATGACCTTTCGATCAGCAACATCATCATCAACACTATCATACTCTGAACTTTCGATCATCATCATATTCTAAACTTTTGATCAACATCATCATCATATTCTGATCTTTCGATTAGCAACATCATCATCATCACATTCTGATATTTTGATCAGTAACATCATCATCATCATCACACTGATATTTCGATTAGTGACATCATCATCATCACACTCTGATCTTTTGATCAATAACATCATCATCATCACACTCTGATCTTTCGATTAGTAACATCTTCATCATCAGCAACAACCTGCAATCCACAATATGAAGACTAAAGTCTTTGGATCACTTTTGGACTTAAAGTCCATGGATGATGCAATCCTATCACATTCTTGACAACAGAAGTCACCGGATTCAATTACGGGATAATCACTCCCTATCACTTTAGGACTAAGTCCAAGTATGATGCAATCCTACCACGTTCTCGAGTATCGAAGTCACTGGATCCGTTCTGAACAAAATTTCAAGGATGTTAGAATCCTACCATGTTCTCAAGTACCGAAGTCACCAGATCCATTCTGAACAAAATTTCAAGGATGATACAATCATACCACATTCTCGAGTACCAAAGTCATCGGACCACTTTAGGACAAGTGTCCAGGGATGATACAATCCTATTGCAACATCATTGCTCCCCCTTTCGAGGAAGGTCTTTCCGAACAACACCAAGCTTGTCTCAAAAGTATTCGAACTTTATCTGGGACAGAGGCTTCCTCAACACATCAACAACTTGTTCATCAATACTCACATATTGGAGCTTTATGGCTCCCTTCTGCATCATATCTTGAATGTAGAAATACCGAATTTCTATGTGCTTCGATCTATCGTGGAACACTGGGTTCTCTGTCATATTTATACAGATTTGGTTATCACATAGAATCACGGTAGTATCCAACTCCAAGTTGAATAAACCTGACATCAGCTTCTGAAGCCATACAGCGTCACAACTAGCAGAGAAAGCTGCTATATATTCTGCTTCAGCTGTGCTAAGAGCAACACTAGACTGTTTCCTGCTAAACCATGAAATCATAGTAGATCCCAGACTATAACATCCAGCTGATGTGTTTTTCCTATCTGATACACTTCCAGCCTAATATGCATCTGTATAGCCATTTTGTCTGTACTCATGGCTTCCATCATAGTAGAGACTAAAGTCTATAGTCGCTTTCAGATATCCCATCACATGTTTTGCAGCTATTAGGTGAACATGTCTAGGTTGAACTAGATAATGACTCAAGGTGTTCACAACAAAACAAATGTCTGGTCTGGTATTTGTTAGATACATCAATGATCCAAAAATCTGTCTATATTGAGTCACATCCACTAACTATAACAAGTCATCAGCTAACAATTTTAGGTTGGAATCCATGGGTGTGGCCATGGATTTTCATTCCAACATATCAAGTCTTTTCAATATCTCTACTGCATACTTTCATTGGTTGAGAAAGATTCCTTCTAAACTTTGCCATACTTCCAGACCTAGGAAATAATGCATTAACCCAAGGCATTTCATCTAAAATTCTTCGGCGAGATTCTTCTTGATTTCCACAATCTGTTTCTCATTCCCTGTCATAAATAAATCATCCACATATAGTAATAGTATGACATGTTCGTCTTCTATAACCTTCAAGTAAAGGTTAGGATCGACTTTACTCTTGGTAAAGCCCATGCTCGTCAAGAAACTATCTATCCTTCCATACCAAGCTCTAGGAGCTTGCTTTAGACCATACAGGGAATTCTTCAACTTGCATATGTGAGTCTTTCTGTTTTCAACTTCAAATTCTTGTGGTTGTTCTATGTATTCTTCTTCTTTAATCACACCATTCAGAAAGGCTGTCTTCACATCCATCTGGTTTAAGTCCCACTTCATCATGGATACAAGTGCCATGATAGTTCTAATTGAAGTATACCGTGCTACTGGAAAAAATGTCTCTTCATAACCAATTCCCTCTTTCTGAGAGAAACCTCTGGCCAGAAATCTTCCTTTATACTTTTTGATACTTCCATCAGGTGCATGTTTTATCTTGTATATCCATTTGGAGGATACTACACTCTTTCCTTCTAGTTTGGGAACTATATCCCATACATCATTCTTCACTACTGACTGGTATTATTTAGTCATTGCTTCTACCCATTCTTTCTTCTGTACCACTTCTTCATAGTTTGTAGGTTCTTGATCCACCAAATCACACATCAAAGCCACATAGCTGGAAAATGGCTTGGGCTTCTTGCTTATCCTTGTGGAGCCTTCAGGAGCTCCATATCTTTCTGCTTCGTGTATAATTTCTCTTTCCCAAGAAGGATTTCTCTTTCGTGACATCTCCATTGTAGGAGGTTCTTGTGGTTCTGTCATATCATGTTCTTCAGGTACTTCATCTTTAAGGAGCGATGTATTCTCGACATTTTTGGGGGGTACATATTCCTCATATACTTCTTCATGTTAACATTTTCTGGATCTCTTGAGAGCTACTTCTTCATCAAATGTTAAATCTCTACTGATTTCCATGTGATGGAATCCAGGAATGTAAATTATAAATGCTTTGGACACTTCATAGTACCCAACAAATATTCCCTTCTTTCCAGAAGGGTCCAACTTGATTGTTTTCTCTTTTGGTATATGAACATATACAGGACAATCAAATATCTTGAGGTGACTTACCTCAGGCTTCTTTCCCATGAACATCTCTTCTGGAGTCTTGAATCCAAGAGCGTTGTGAGATATTCTATTATGTATGTAGACAACAGTTCTCGCTGCTTCTGCCCATAGATGCATTGGAAGATCTTGATCATATATCATTGTCTTCACTGCCTCCATGATGGTTTTGTTCTTTCTTTCTACAACACCATTCTGTTGAGGATTGTAGGGAGTGGTTAGTTCCCTCTTGATTAAGGCATCTTTACAGAAGCCTTCAAACTCTTTTGAAGTATACTCTCCTCCATTGTATAATTAGAGTGTCTTGATTCTCTATGAAGGCTTTGAATTCCTTGAACTTCTCAAATACTTCTCTCTTTTCTTTCAAGAAGTAGATCCATGTCTTTCTTGAATAGTCATCAATAAAGGTAATATAATATTCGAAACCACTTAAAGATGTGGAGGACATTGGACCACACACATCTGAATGAATCAATTCTAATGTAGATTTTGATTTTGTTTCGCTCTTTGGAAATGGATTCTTGATTTTCTTTCCTTTCACACATCCTTTGCAAATGCCTTCATGTTTGATCTTCATGTCTGGTAATCCTGTCACTACTGTGTTCACATGTGGTAGTGCTTTGTAATTTATGTGAGCAAGCCTTCTATGTCATAGTTCACTATGATCAGTGGACTCATGAACAAGGGTTGTTTCTGAATGTCCCTTGTGTTTATACAGGCCTCCTTCTTCTTCACCAATAATAACTGCATCTTCAATATTATTCCCTCTAGGCCACATGAGTAATTCGCCATCTATGAATGCAACTCTGAATCTTTTCTTATCTAAAGCTGAGATAGAAAGTAGATTCTTTTTCAGACTTGGTACATATAGTACTTCTCTCATCTTCAGGGGATTTCTTGAATCAATCTTGTAACTTGCTTCCCTAATTCCTTTGATCGGATATTGATACTCATTTCCTAGAGATACTTTCTGAGGAGAGTACTTTTCTTCAAGTCTTGATAGAGTCTTCTTTTTCCCGTCATGTGCTTTGAAGCACCACTATCAATAAGCCAAGTATCTTTTACAGGTGTTATAGATCCGGAGAGTGCTGAGAATAATACATACTCTTCTGTATCTTCTTCTCTTTCTTGATTACTTGGAGGTCCTTCCTCTTCTTCTTCTTCGTCCTCATCTTCAGCTAGATGAGCATGATGTATTTTTTTATTGTTGATCTTCTTCTTATATTATTGTCTCTTCATAGGACAATTTCTGGCAATGTGTCCTATCTTATCACAATGAAAACATTGAAAGCTGGAGTAGTCCCTATCGGAGAGACTTTCTCTTGTCTTCTGGAACTTCCTGGGAGTTTGATGTTCCCTCTTGTTTCCCTTCTTGAAGTTGGGTTGACTTATTCTTCTCTTGCTATGAGTGGCTAGGGCTTGATCATCCTCCTTTAGTAGGGCTTCTTTATTTTTCACTCTAGTCTCCTCTTGAATGTAGTATTCCCATACAATATCAAACTTCATGCTTTCCTTCCTGGCACACATCATCTGGATGAATGACTCCTAGGGTCTAGTGATACCATTGAGAGTAGTCATAACCATCTCATCTTCATCAAGTTTGTATCCAATGGCTTCTAGTTGTTTTTTGATTTGAGAAGCCCTTGTGAAGTAGTCCTGGATGGATTCTCCATTACTCATCTTGGTGCTCTTCAGTTGAGCTCTTAGATTCATCTTTCTGTTGATGTTTCTACCCTCATACATTCTGGACAGGGAATCATACATTTATTTTGGAGTCTTCTTGGATGACACTTGAGGGATCAGATGATCCTTGATAGAGTCAGCAATAATCCTTTATGCCCTAATCATATCCTTCTTGTGCTTCTCCTTATCTTCAGCTTCTACAACTTCCTCTTTGATATGCTTATCAATATCATTCTCTTGGAGAATGAGACCAATCTTGTATTTCCATGCTCGAAAATTCTCTATGCCTTCTAGCTTGTCCTCAAGCTTAGTGCTTGGGGCCACCTTGTCAAAAAATCACAAAAATTTGAAATTCTGCAGAATGAGAAACTAAACTTACCAGAAGATGCACTTGACTGAGGTGAGTTGGCCAGTGTGCTTGGTTTTTGGAGATCTCAAGTGTTCACCTTTCAAATCAGACTTGTGAGATTCGGTTGTGCAGCTTCCAACTGTTTTCTGGTTCTGCAGTTTTCTAGTACAGCTATCAAACTAGGGTTTTACTTTCTCAGAGACTCACTTACCCAAAAACCTCGATTTCAGGATCAATAGATGTGCTCTGGGAGGGCACAACTTTCAATGCAAGCAGTTTTCTAAAAATCAATTTTTTTTCCAAAACCCTAATTTCTTCTGGGGAGAGAGAAAGGGATTTTTCACCTTGTGAAAGTTGTCCTGTTTAGGCTAGTTTTGATACCATGTTAAAATTCCATATGTTAAGCTATATTATCATCATTTAATTTCAATTTCATAACAAAATCATATAGACAGGGTCATTGAAAGAAACAGTATCATAAGAACAACATAGATTTATCCTGGGAAAACCCTAAAGGGAGAAACCCAGCAAAAGCTTCCTCAATATAAATGCCCCAAAAAGATAAAAGGTAAAACCCAAAAAGACTAATCCTCCTCCTTCTCTAGCTACAGCTCTTTCTCTCTCTCTTATGCACTACACAAGTGAGTGTGAGTGTGTTCAAATGAGAATCTCATCACCTCTATTTATATTCTTCCATTCAGTTAATATTAGACTTAGTTATGTAGGCTCGAGTAATCCTAATTAATTTATGTAGGCTCAAGTAATCCTAATTCAGTTATGTAGGCTCGAGTAACCACAACTAGGGTACTAATGACCCAACTTACAATGGAGGGGACTTCCTCGTGACTCTTATTAATTATCCCAATTAGGAACATCGAGGTACAAAGAAATACAAGTGATTCTCCTGGTAGGAGCATCGAGTACCACTAAAATATATCTAGAATATTCTTTGAAGTTACAATAATTGAACACTGACCAAATAAGTCTACCATCAACTTATGAAGCCCACAATGCTTTGCAACTAGCTTGATTGGTTTCCATAAACTCAAACTCTACAGAACTCAAAGCAATGGACCTTTTTTTTTATGACAGAACCATGACATGACTGTCGATCCCAAACTGAAACAACAACTAGAAGTGCTCTTCCAATCTGAAGCACTTCCTTCCCAATATGAATCTATGAAACCAACCAATACTACTCCACCTAGAATCTTGTAGTCCAGAACATAATCTATTATCCCAACAAGGTATCTCAAAATGTGTTTTCTAGCTGTCAAGTGCACTTTCCTAGGCTCCACTATGAATTGACTAAGAGTTTTCATTGCAAAACTCATATATGGTCTAGTATTGACCAAAAACATCAATGAACCAATAAGCTGACGATACAAAGTAGGATCTGCCAACTCTCCCTCATAAGCATTAAGTTTCTTCCAGTTGGTGATCATGTGTGTGGACATGGCCTTGCACTCCTCCATCTAAAATCTTTTTAGAATATCTACAACATATTTTACTTTCCCCAGGAAAACATGCCCATCCTCTTGCCACACCTCTATGCCCAAGTAGTAACGCATCAACCCAAGGTTTGTCATCTCAAACTATGAAGCAAGATCTTTCTTGCATGCCTCAATCAGGTGCTCTCTTCCTGTAATGAATAAGTCATCAACATATATCAGAAGAATGAGAAGATCACCCCCAACCACAATGAAGTATAGGTTGGGATCAACCCCATTCTTCTGAAACCAAATCGAAATCAAATATGAATCAATCCTCAAGTACCAATGTCAAGGGGCTTGCTTCAAACCATACAAGACATTTTTCAGCCTACATACATGAGACTCCCTCTCATGAATCTCAAATCCCCGTGGTTGCTCTAGATATACCTCCTCCCGTAGAAGACCATTGAGGAAAGCAGTCTTCACGTCCATTTGATGAATCCTCCAACCCATCTCTGCAACAATCAAGATCACTGCTCTGATCGAAGAAAATATAGCAATTGGTGTAAAGATATCATCATAATCAACTAAATCTACTTGCGAGAAACCACGTGCTACAAATCAAGCTTTGTACTTATTGATGCTGCCATTTGCAACATGCTTGATTTTATAAATCCACTTGAAAGTCACAACTAACTTTCCCTCTGGTCTCGGAACAACCTCTCAGACATCATTTTTCATGATGTAATTGTACTCTTCCATCATGGCATCTCTCCAAACCTGATGTGTGGATTCCTCCTCATAAGTAGCAGGCTCAGACTAATGCAAGTTGGTCACCTATGCCAAATAACTAGAAAATCTCTTTGGTTCCCTGCTCTCTCTGACCTCTTTCTTGTGTGTCCCCACATACTCCTTTGCTTCCTTCACAGGATCCTTAAGCCAACTTGGCTTCTTCTTCTTGGAAGTAGCATCCTATGGCAAACCCTCCTCTATATCCTCATAAGACGACTATCTCCCTAAAGAAGTACCTGTGGTCTAAGACCCTATACCTAGTGAACCTGAACCATGTGTACCCTAATCAGATGAAAGTGATACCTAAGAACCTATGATCCATGAAATTTTCCCTATACCATAATTCCTTGTAGATCATGTCCCTAAAATGGATGAACCTGTAATCTAAGACCCAGTCACCCCTGAGACATGTGACCTTGTGCCCTGAATTGTTGAAATTTTTTATGTTGTCTCCTATGGAGCAATAACATGTTGATCCTCCATATCATACTCCTGAGATATCTTAAAGGCTCGCTCCTCCTCAAATATCACCTCCCTCACTACAAATTTCCTTTGTGCAAGAAGGCATATGCGAGAAGCCTTTGAAATCTCATCATATCCATCAAAGATACCTCTCTCTCCAGTAGCCTCCAACTTTGTCATGTTCTTATAAGGGACATGTGAATATGTAAGGCATCCAAAAATGCAAAAGTGGCCTATCTCAGGCTTCTTCTTGGTGAACATCTCCTCAAGGGTTTTGAACCCCAAGGCACGGTGTAGACTCTTGTTCTGTACGAAAACATTTTTGCTACAAGCCTCATCCCATAGAAAGAAAGGAAGACTTTGGTCATGTAGCATGGCTCTAGCTGTACCCATTATGACGTGGTTCTTCCTTTTAGCCACTCCATTGTGTTGTGGAGTGTAGGGGATTGTCAACTACCTCCTAGTACCCTCTTGTCTACAAAACTCAATGAATTCATGGTAGGTATACTCACCCATATTATTTTATATGAGTACCTTGATCTTATTTCATGTATGGTTCTCCGCAAGAGCTTTGAACTCTTGGAACTGAAGCAATACTTCATCTAACTTCTTGCTTCTCAGAAAGTATATCTAGGTCTTCCTAGAAAAGTCATCGATGAACATGATGTAGTACTCAAAACCTGTTAATGAGGTAGAAGACATGAGACCACACAAGTCTAAATGAATTGAATCAAGCACTCCCTCTGATCTATTGTCACTGCTCAGAAAAACAGTCTTGGTGTACTTTCTCAAAGAATACCCTCTACATACACCACTTTGCTATGTGTTGAAATCTTGCAAACTTGTAGTCATGTCTCTCAGCATCCTCAAAGATTAATGATGAAGGTGGGCCATCCTCTTGTTCGATAACTCACACAACTCACTACTTCTTTGTGTGTGTGGCAGTGCATGATGTGGCTGGAAGAGAAGCTTGTACATTTTTCTGCATCTAACTCCAATCGCATATGAAGCAGGTGGACCCTCTTCTTTGGGAAATATGTACACTTTCCCATATAGGAAATATACCTTGAGGCCTTTGTCCTCAATCGTGGAAATTGAAACATGATTCTTCTTTAACCCAGGGATGTACAAGACATCCCTTAGTAACATGGATTCCATGGAATCCCTCTCAAAGTGGACTGTCACACGCCCAACTGCTCTCACGACTGTATCATCACCCAATACAACCTCCAACTCCAAGCCTATCTCTGAAATCTCGGTGAGCATGTCTCGAACACCTACCATATGACTTGAAGATCCACTATCAATGTACCATGTGGAGGAAGTAGTGGAAGCATTCATTGAATGCCCAACGATCATAGCATGCTCTGTTTGGTCCTCAATATTTATGTCGGTGATGGATGGTTCTCTCTCTCTACAACCACCAGCAAACAGAGAAAACTCTCTCTTGAATCTAGCAGCATACTCATCAATCTCTGCTAAAACTATTGTCTATTGTTTCTTCTTCTTCTTCTTGTTTGGGAATTGTTTAGCAAAATGCCCAAACTTCTGACAAGCAAAGCATTTAACTTTCTACATGTCCTTTTCATCATATTGTTTCTTAGTTCCACCCTTGGAACCCTTATTGGTCTTCTTCTTCTTACCATTCGTTGCTAATGCCACATTCTCCTCATCCTCCTTGATTTGAGATGTACCACCCTATGCATATCCCCTATGGGTCTCCTCCTATATGAAATCATCCCAAAGATGATCCCATGTAGGCATGTGCTCACGAGCAACAACGGACTCAACAAAAAAAACCCATGGATTTGTCACACCATTCAGTGTTGTACAAACCAACTCTTTATCCAACACCCTCTCTCCCACTGCTCCAAGCTCATCTCGAATCTATGTAATCTTGGTAAGATAGGAGACCATGTTCTCCATTTTGTTCATCGTAATGCTCTTTACTTTCTCCCTTAACACCATTTTATGGTTTTCACTGGAAATTTGGTAAGGGTTGGTCAAAGCAGTTTATATATGATGAGCATAGTATTTCCCATAAATATGTGGTATGATATGGTCTTTAATGGCATCAAGTATGATTCATTTTATTGTTATGTCATGTTTATCAAATGCGGCCTTATCAACTGCAACTGTAGGAACTATGACAGGATGAGTAGTAGTATTGTTCACTATGTCCCATAGTTCATTCTCCTGTAATATCGATACAATTCTATCATTACACGACATAAAATTAAATTCCCCATCCAACATGTGTTCTAGCCTAAGTCTGGTAGACATCATTGTAAATCAGCCCAAGAACATGTTTCTTCTCAGAACCCTTATTCCTCCAAATCTGAAATTTATTTTCTGAGTTTAATTTTCAGCCTTCAACACTACTCTGATACCATAAGAATTTGTGTAACCCCAACCAGTTTCAGTTTCAGTTTATTGCATATGGTTTAATTCCCAAACCCAAATATGCATGTTCATAAAAAATTAAAAATTTTCAACTTGAAAACATGAAACACGTGAGATAATTTCAACTTTTGAAAACTCAGAAATTTATGGCAGCCCTATTTTTCCTACTCTGAAATTTATGACAACCAACACATGAAATTTTAGACTTAGTGTTTTTGACCAATTTGGTCCAGGATAAACCCCCAAAGGGAAAACTCGTTCAAGAAAGAAATTTTATTTTCAAGAAAAATTATAAATAAATTACAGTGGTACTTATCTCCCTTTTTCTTCCTTGAAAAAACGTGCCAAAATTTCTTTGTAACTTTCTATATGGATTACCAAAATTTCCATCATGTACGACCTTTGTATGTGTCATTGTACGGTCATCCAACTCTGTTGTACGGACCTCGAAATTCAGGTTGTCAGCTACAAGAATTTATACCTTGAAAATCATGGCTAGCTACCTTGAAACTCCTGCCTATATGGAACCGTATGGTCTGTACCTGTTGTATGACCTCTCCTAAAAAAAAATCGTGTTGTACGATGTTGTATGGTACAGTCTTGAAATTCATGCCTGCTAAAAAAAATGTCTTAGTAAACGTGCCAAAAATATGCTCTTCTTCCTTCTTGGAATTTGTGCAAACTCTCTCTCTCTCTCTCTCTCAATTTCTGGAAATGAAATCTCTTCAAATCCTTGTGTTCTTCTTTTGCTCTCTCCTCTCCAAAAATTCTCTCTTTGGAATGTGAACAATGTACTATGTTGATCCTTTCCCTAGCCTTTTTGTTTGAATAACCACCATTAGAAAATCAATGGCCAAGGTTAAAAGAAAAGTAAATGAGATCTAGGGATCATGTTAAATATCACTTTCTCATTAAAAACATTTAAATTACTTTTAAATATTAAATGGGAATTTATTACTCATCCACCTTTTTAACTTTCATAAGTCACCTTTTAAATAATGACTGACTCAAACTCACTTTATTAAATAAAGTCATTCTCACTTTTAAAAGTGTTAGGAACCACATCTAAGTGTCCTTATCCACCCCAAGGCATGACTGGACAAACACTTTCTAGGTAAAATCTCAATAGAGAGGAGGCAAGAGTGCCTCCTCTGAACTCTTCCAAGTTGAGAATTCCAAGTTGCATCTCCAACCCCTATTTCAAAAGGCTTTAGCAAGAGAATTACGTTCTTCAAAAATATGACTGGAGATGATGTTTTGGAAATTCCCATTGATCATCTTTAGATGGTCTCCAAGCTGCAAAAAATCAATTTCCTTAACCTTCGAGGAGTTCGTCCAATTAACAATAAACAAGGAGTCTCCAAAAACTTGGAGATGATTTATCCCTCTCCCAATAGCATATCATAGAAGTTGGAACATAGATTGCAATTCATCCCAATTGTGTGTACCTGCTCCCAAACCCCCTTTACCATGAACTAGGTGTCCCTTCGATAGAGTAAGTGCAAAACCCACTCCACATTTTTTTCTACTATCTCGATAGGCCTCGTCAAAGCAATCCCATGGAGAATTCCTAAGAGGATGGATATCCTCGACCTACTTCAATTTTGTATATTTTACAAACTAGCGATAATAACAAAATAGGGTGTTTTCCTATCTAGTGTATGGACCGAAGGAAACTTATCAGTGAATACAACTTGATTTCATGACAACTAAAATCCCCAAGATACTAGAAAAGGAAGAGCACATAACTCCTTCAGATTTGACATCGAGAAGTACATTAGGAAGAATAAGTCTATTGTAGGGATTGACCAGACATCTTTCTTCTTTAAAATCACTTCAATCTCCTACCATACTAATCAAATAAAACTACATTCAAGAAAAATGTGCAACAAATTCTTCAACCCTCTTACAAAGAAAGCATAATCCTAGACCACTCATGTTCATCTTTTGTAAACGATCTCAAGTAAGAACACAATTAGATAACACCAGCCTAGATCCAAATCCTAGGCTCTATCAAGCGCCGAGAGTGATCAAATCTCCCAAGGTGAAAACCTATTCTCGAATAGCTCCTTGCGTGCAATACCTGAGAAGAAGTTTTCACTTCAAGAGATTTGATCCCTCTTGGCCTTGATAGAGCCTAGGATTTGGATCTAGGTTGGTTCCAGTCGTGGGCGGTGACACAAAACTAGAGTTTGATAAACATTGAAAGGAACAAGTTAAGTTGAAAACATAGATACAATTATGAGGATTATCATAATGTAAGTAATAAGTAATAAGGATTGAGTAAATTATTAAATGGAAAATAGAGACAATGATTTTGTAAGGATTAAATAAATGAAAATATGGTTCACATTGTGATCATTCTCAATCTATATTCTTCATCTTTTCTTATCTTCACACCTGGTAGTTTTAACATCTTCTCATATCGATCATATGAGAATGGAGGTTGAAATCGTAAACCTGCCAAATCTTTAACTCAAGATATTGCTGTAAAAGTCATACCCTGCCTCTCTTGCTTTCCAATATTAATAGTAGCTTTCTCCAATTTCAATCCTTGTGACTTATGGATTGTTAAACCCTAAGTGAGTTTCAATAGAAGTTGTTTTTTATTACCCCTTTTGATAGATGCAATAGGAACAACTTGAGGAAACGATTCATCCCATGGTACCCCACATAATTATCAAATTTTATTAAAACATACGTGGGCGGTTCTGGAGGCAAACTTACAGGGTTATATACAATTTGTTGTCTATAACCATTGACGAGTCCTGCATCAGTCCATAGGTTTGATGTGAGCATTACCCTTGATCCTATGGCTATAACTAATTCAAGTTCCAACCCTTCTTCATATCCTTCCATAGAAGATTTGCTCCTTATAGATGTAGCAATACTGGTCGCAATGGGAAAATTTGAGATTCTTATTAAACATTTGTTATGAGAGTTTACATCATCATTTGTCACAAACAAATGTATTGCCTTATCAAAGGACTTTTTCATTGAAGCATGTAAGGAAGTATTTGTACGGGTCATTAGTAATTTACAATCCTCTATTGTTGGAATTGCATCTCTAATATTCATTAACAAATTACAAAAATATATTTGTTCATTTCTTTGTCCATTTTGTCGAAACACAGTATCGAGGGTCACAACTGTTGTGAATGTGTTCCACAATTCTTTTGCAATACCTTCTGATGCATATATAGGATTATCCATGATAGGTGGCAATTGTTCCAAATAACTGACTAGTATAATTGATCTTCCACCAAAAGGTATATTCACATTTTTTGGGAAGGCTTGGTGAAGTATTGAATCTATTCTGATTAATAGTTTTTTCCCAAAAAAACTCATTTCATCGATTAAAACATATTTAACATTCCTCAACTCTTCTTGTAAGTTAATTAAACTTGGTCCTTGTAAATCATTAATTTCTTTGATCGGTATATGAAGTGCAGAATGAATTGTTGTTGCAGATATGTCGAAAGCTTCCACCACTGTAGGAGCTAGAAGAAGCAATGGACTTTTCCCTAGATGCAAGATATTTTCAAGTGTATTTTTAATGGCTCCAATCAAATACAACTTTCCCATACCTGTAGTTCCTTGGATTATCATGCGTAGTGGATCAACACCCGTTCTATAATGCAAAAGGATAATATTGTATTCTATTCTTTGCTTATCCCCCAAACTATCAATGGAGTAAGACTTTGCATGTTTATTATTAGAAATCTTTTTCAATTTTCGCATATCAAAGATGAAATGAATTGCAAGACTGGATGTCTCTTCATCTACAAAAGCATTGTTCCAATCATTCATACGGTCAAGATCCCTATGTCCAAGCATCTCAAATTCATTATAATTTATAAATTTATTTTTATATAATCCACATATGATCTCCCATTCATATTGCCTGGAATCTCTTTGTGGATTTGGACGTTTTTCTTCTTCGTCAGATTCAACTCGAGCATATGTAGGAACATGTTTGCGATCAACATGCCAAGGTATATATTGCAATTTTTTCCAATTCTGTTCTATTTCATCAGAGGTGTGGCCTATATCTTTTCGAAAGTCACGAAATTCCTTGTACAAAACCAACTCTGACCAACAAAATTCGACAAACTTCTCATCTTTTCGGTAAGGAATAGAGTTATATCTAGGAAATACATGTACAATAGATGAATTCTTTCGTGGTAACCATTCCCCCCCCCCCTCCCCCGTCGACATTTGTCATATGACCAATATTTTGGAACTTCTATCAATGTAAGTTGTTCCATATTCTCAGGCCGCTTAATATAAGCATCAATCAGAGAATTATCGTTGTCGCCATTATATGAATCAACTTGTACTTGTTTGAAAACCTTCATACCAACATTTAGAACCACAAAATGACGACTACATTATGAAAGAGGAAGATCTAGAATCAAATGGCATGTCTCTTATGCACCAATGTCCCTATCAATAATGGATTCACACAACAAACTTTTATATGCACGTGCTGCTAGTTCGTTCGAATTCTAGATAGAAGAGACACGCATCAACATATTGTAGAAATTTTTAGACCCCTTTTTAGATTTAGCAGTGTATTTTGCTATGTAATTAATAATGACACGCTTGGAAAGTACAGGCTGGCAATCTATATAAGCCCTCCACATCATCAGTGTTTCATGATTGTGTGTATTCACTCTGTCATCGTTTCTTCTAGGTTCATACTTTTTTTCTCCTTATTCATCAATGTAAATTTTTGACTGGTCACATAGATCCCATGGGGCATGGTATCAACATACCAGTTTTCCTCCCTTCTTTCGAAGACAACTTTTCTCATTGCAAGTAATCTGATGCTCAACATAGTTAATAAGCTCTTCATAATCAATCATTGGATCCGACTGAAATATTTGTTTTGTGTCTTTTACAGAAGGATGATCATCTACATTATCTCCAATTTGAATCTTTCATTGATGTCCCTCACGTGGATTTATTACATGCACACATCTATCGAAATAATTTTTTACAAATATAACTTCTCTAGGATCATCCCAATTCAAAGTGTCCATGTTGGGAGCATTTTTTAACCAAAGAAAGCCATAGACATGAGGAGATCCACGATGTTTCCATTTGTAGCGACTCCAATAATCTGTAGCCTGATGAAAATGTTCGAAAACCTCTTCTCTAAACATTGTATGTCTCAAGTGCATATAATGTGCTATGATGTGAGGATTATCAATTACATTTTGACGTTTCCATTTTCTTGCTTCACATGGATCTTTAGGACTTTTTCCCGACATTAATTTATGCAAATCATGCCACTACATATCTGCTGCACTCAGTGTGAAGAATATTGTTGGACAACTTATCTGTTGAATCAAGTCAGATAAATCTTGACAGCATTTGCTCCAATATGCACGTGTACCTCTTAAAACTGTTCCAAATCTCATTAATATTTCTCCCAATCTTGAATCTGGAAGATTTTGTAAATGTTGTCATAACTCTTCCATTGTTGTCAGCAGGTCACTAATATTTTTTTTCACGAAAATTGTTGAGGAAGCTTGAGCACAATGTCTCATTATGATATTTAGTAAAAAATATCTAAAGCGAGGGTGCCTTCCAAATCTGTTATCATGATATCTGAGAAGATTTTTTGCGTACTCATGTAGATGGACATGTCACATTCACAATTGTAACCAATCTACCTCTCCTTTAGGGAACAATGATGGAAACGCCATATCAAATAATCCGACAATATTATACTCGTTAATCGGAGATGAGCCAATGCCAGGCCAGTTAAGCACATCAGTTGATTCATCATTTGTGTTATTTTCATCCTGATTAGGATTATTTTCCCATGCTCTAATAATTTCTATATCTCGTGGTGCACTTGGAAGCCTTGATGCAAATGAAGTTGTTTGTAAACCATCTAACATGTCGTCAACTCCCGGTATCCCTTCCAACATTGCAAATTATGTTTCTTCGTCAATGTCAAGAAGAGTAACGGAATTAAGCATATGTGAGATATCTGTTGCATTTATAGGTAACTCTTCTACTCTGTCATAATCAACTTGAACATCTCCATAATATGGATCATTCTGAATCTTATATAATAATGCATCCATAACTCTTTGTTTTCTAACAATGAAATCATAACTGGATCCTTGTCGTCCTTTTTTCACACAACGACCATTAAGTCCAAGTTGTTAATATGTCGTGGTAATGTCTTGGCAACATCTTTAATCTCTTGCGGAAAACTAATGGTGTGTCCTCGATATTTGTATTGTCCACTTATTGAATGCATCACCTGTAAAATTGGACTTGCACGTGCTATCAACATGTCTTAAACTTGTGTGAGATATTCAAGGACATGAGGTTGAGTTCCTGGATCCATATGGTTCCTAGCTAAGAATCTTTTATTAGATCCCTCTCTTAGACATCGCATGCACATTAGACCTGTACTTGAATTACGTACTTGTATTCCAACATACGAATCCTGGCAGACATGACATACTTGAACTTCTGCTAATTGATCAATTCGTTTACGAAATCTTCAATGTCTAGTATACATTTCTTCAGATGGTACTAATATATTATCATCAACACGTTGCTCTCTAACCATTGCGTGTTGATAATCTCCCATAGTTGGTTCCACAGGTATATTGGATGAATATTGTCTTTGTTGTCCTACATTTTGGTTTCTTTGTTGTTCTACAAACTGATTTCTTTGTTCTTCCAATTTCTTCAAGTTTCTCTCTCGATATGCTCTTTGTTGGTCGACATTTCGTTTTCTTAGTTCTTCTCGTTCTTCTATTGTCAATACCTCCAACTTTATTTTTCGATATTCCTTTTGTTGTTCTACGATTCATTTTCTTCGTTCTTCTCGTTCTTCTATTGTCATATCTTCCAATTTTCTTTTTTGATATTCTTTTTCTTGTTATGCTTTTCGTTTCAAGTGTTCTTTTTGTTCTTCATATGATACCAATATATTGTCGTCAATTTCAATCTCCTTATCTCGAACAAGATTAGTAATTTGAGTTGCTTTAAATTGGACCATTTCATCAACACGTTGCTCTTTGACTTTTACATGTTGAGCATCTCCCACAATTGGTTCTACGGGTATATTGGTTGAATATTGTCTTTGTTGCTCTACATTTCGATTTCTTTGTTGTTCTACAAATTGTTTTCTTTGCTCTTCCAATTGGTTCGAGTTTCTCTCTCGATATGCTCTTTGTCAGTCAAGGTTTCGTTTTCTTAGTTCTTCTCATTCTTCTGCTGTCATTCCCTCTAACTTTATTTTTCGATATTCTTTTTGTTGTTCTGCGTTTCATTTTATTTGATCTTCTCATTCTTCTGTTGTCATTTCGTCCAACTTTATTTTCCGATATTCTTTTTTGTTCTGCTTTTCGTTTCATGTCTTCTTCTCGTTCAGTTGCTGTCATTTCGTTATATTTTCTTCCTTGATATTGTTTCTGACGTTCGACGTGTTGTAATTTGTGTTCTTCTCCTCTTTGTCTCATAGCACCTTCTGCATGCATATCTTCCATTTCTAGTTCACACTCTATATAAAAAATGTCAAGCATTAAAATTAACACTAAAATTTATGCATGTATCAAATCCACAATAAAATTTATGCAAGTATAGAACAACATACATTGAATCTATGCAAATATAAAATTCAATATATTTACAAAATTCTATATATTTTCTACAAAAGTTCATGATTTGAGAGGATTGAACCTTGGACCTCACACCAATTATCCCAACAACCTTACCACTATTCCATAAACAACTCTCATTATACATAGTAAAGAAATTATTTATAAACTTTAACACTAAAATCTATGCAAGTATAAATTCAATATTTTTCTGAAAATTAGGTGATCTATGAGAATCAAACCTTGGACCTCACACCCATTATCACAACAAATTTACCACTATTCCACAAGTATTTTTTATTATACATAGTAAAGAAATTATATATAAACTTGAACATTGAAATCTATGCCAATTTAAAATTTAGTTTATTTTCTAAAATTTTAGGTGATCTAAGAGAATTTAACCTTGGACCTCATGCCCATTATCCCAACACCCTTACCACTATTCCACAAGTAGTTCTTGTTATAAAAAGTAAAGAAATTATAATAAACCTTAAAAGATCTGTTTGAATTCAAAACTAAATGAATTATTTAGGTTTGAATTTAAAACTAAATAAAATAATTAATAAATAAAACAATTTTAATATTCTTAATACCAATAACAATGTAAATTCAAACTTGAATTGGAGTCTATATATTATGATCTTGGTTGACACGACATTTTAAGTAATGTGCATTAAAACGTGAAAAGATAAAAATACATTTTTTAATGATATATTAAATGGGATCAAAACTATGGAGTTAAGAGTATTTTACTAAATTTGAAGGATTATTAAAATATTCATAAACAAAGAGAAAAGTTTCAAAGATTAGATGATAAAAAGACATTTTTTAATGATATATTAAATGGTATCAAAACTATGGAGTTAATAGTATTTTTCTAAATTTGAAGGATTATTAAAAAATCATAAACGAAGAGAAAAGTTTGAAGCCATCCATTAAAATGGATAAAAAACATATTAAAAAAATTATATTATAGGTGAATAGTTTAAGAAGCAGACGGGGATGGAGTAATCCATTAAAATGGATAAAAACCATATTTAAAAATATTGTATTACGCGTGAATAGTTTAAGAAGCAGACGGGGATGGAGTAATCCATTAAGTTTTTGAGTGGGCCTATTATAATAATTGTACAGGTATCTATTTTGTAGCCGGCAACGTTATTAAGAGGCTATTAATTACGAAGATCTCACTATAGTGGCTAACTCAAGCACTGGCTAAACTACCACCGGCTTGGTTCATTGGCTGGGATACTTAAGGAAGGTCAGGAGGAAGTCTTCAATGGTTGGGCGGGTTGAAATTACCAGGCTATCCCCTCCCTCTCAAAGATTCAATAAAGCCCAAACCATAAGAATATATATTAACCCTCCAAGAATACTATACTCTATCTATCCCTTATCCCGGGTCGAAACATAATTAAAATGGATAAATACAAGTGAATAGTTTGAGAAGCAGATGCTAGGGATGGAGTAAAGCAGTAAGATAGCCCTCGTGAATTGTAATTTGACTATATAAGTGACCATATACACTAATTTAACACTAATTTAAAGACATTTTTTATGAAAATGTGAATATTTTGAGAAGCAATGCCAGGGATGGAGTAGATAGCCCTCGTTCCGTCAATTGAGTAAAGCTGGTAGTTTTTAATGCTTCAAGAGATGCGATCATAAAGAATTTTGTATTTATATAATAGGGCACTGTATTAATTTCTATATCAATATGCGGCTAATTCACAAGTCTGATTTTTATTTTAAATGTTTGTTATGGCAAAAAAAATAGCCAACTTTAAAACTCAAGCATTGTTTTGCAATTAAAATTTGGGAAACAGTTTGCAATTAATTCTGGAGCTGGAGATGGTGAATGGTGAGGAGATTACCTATTCAGATTATGTCTTCTTTGCTATGATTTTCTAAGCTGCTTCTCTTTGCCGTAAATTATGGATTTTTTAACTTTTTATGGTGTTTATATAGCTATTGAGTGAAAATACAAGTCTTTTTATTTTATTCTTAGCCAACATAATATTTTTTTATGATTAGACAAATGTTACAAATTATGATTAGACAAACGTTACAAGATCTCCGTCATACAAGATTAGAGAAACGTTTCAAGATCTTCCTCATATTAATAGCCAACATAACCTCATATTAATAGCCGACATAATATAGACAAACGTTGTAAGATCTCCACAAACGTTACAACATCTTCCTTATACTCGGCAATACTATTTTTGCCAACATATTATGGACAAATGTTACATCCACAAACGTTACAAGATCTCCCTCATACTAGGCTGTAGAGTGCCTCGCGATGCAAAAAGACACATATGGAGAGTGTTTTTCAAAGGAACAATGACTGTCCAATCTTCTTCCACCACCACTGTTTAGGGAGATTATTGCTTTGAAACATTGATTTGTATCGAAACATCGTTGAATAATTTCCACCTGTAGAATTGAAGGTCCATACCAGAGAGTCAACTTCCTTCTTGAACCTAATATGAGCTTGAACAATATTTTGGCAATAAAGATCCCATAACTTACCCCTTCAGCAACCAACATTAAGTATTAGGTAAAGAGCCATCCCTGTTGCCATAAGTTTGATTCTAGAGGTTTATATACTTTGTCTAGGGTTACTTTTTCCAATAGATTTCATATATTCAATCAGATGCATTTGCATTCTACAACCCATAATGGAATCATAACCGATCTATACCACTTTCTCATTAGCAACATTCTAGGAAAGAAAACTCTGAATCACAAGAAAGGATTTGGTCATCACTTTTTAGTGATTCAAAAATTGAACATTAGATTTAGATCGGAGTTTGATCTAATCAATGGATATATCTAGAGCAACTGTATCTGGTTGGACTCTTACTAGTCAAATCCGACTTTCATGTTTGATAATAAAATAAGAATAATATATTAGATGATGAATATAAATGTACAATAAGTTCACCTTTATACGGCTTGAGCCATCATAGTGAAGGGTTATGCCCTTTCACCAGTAATCTAATAATCTAATTATTTATAATTAATAATATTTATATAAATATTCACAACGTTTCCTTCCCCTTGGGAAAAGCTTTGTCCTCAAAGCTTGAGTATTTTCCTAATGTCGTCCTTCATTCTAATTTGGTGCCGATATTAGAATCGGATGAGATTTGTGGTGCAGATACTTGCACTTCCTTTCCATTGATGATTCTATATTGCATTGTCTGATTGTTCCTACATTTATGGCCAAGGGTCCAGTCATCACCGCATCGATGACATATGCTTTTCTTCTTTTTTATATTATCAGAGTAACTGTTAGATGACTTCGACCTATTTTCCATTTCATAGGCATATGATTGAGGTTTGTGACATTGATGGTCAGGTGACCAAGTATCTTCACAGTACCTACATTGTGTCTCTTTTTCTTGTTGATAATCGTTATCACCTCTTGTTCTTGTTCCTTCCAATTTGCGTTCTGCGGCTTTGGTTTTATATATTTCTAGTTCTACATTAGGTATGTCATGTAACTTTAACTCTTTTTGGAGGTATGGTTTAAGACCCCCTAAATAGGTTTCAAGTCTTTGCTTGTCAAACAACCCAAATACTCGTGTCGATAAGGATTCCCACTGATGTTTGAATTCCTCAATTCTTCCAACCTATTGTAATCTGGTAGGTTTACTGAAAAATTCATCTTCTTTGATTCCTTGAAATCTATTAAAAAAAACATTTTTGAACCAGTTCCAGGTGTAGGAAAAATGATCTCTCCTCCACCATAAGTACCAATTATAGGTGTACCCTTCCATATGCATTGATGCATATTTCAATAACATAGGACTCAACCCCATTTATCATAACAATAAAAAATGACAATTCAATGCATCGCATGATCTAATTAGTCATCTCCAAATTGAGACCAGTATGAAGAAGAATCACATGGATGGAAATACATGAAGCCTTGTCATATGGTTTAGATAAATATAGCTTAAGGACCTTGATCCTTTGGTTGTGAAATTTAATTGAGTGTAAACCCTCCTGACCTGGACCCATCGCTTCATGAATTGATCAACCTTTGAGGAACCCAATCTGTTCCCAAGAAACAACACAAGAGAGGATTGGTTTGATCCCGCCATCTATTATTTTGGCCAATACCTTATAGACACCATTACATAAGGAAATTGGCCTAAAATTATCAAATGTCTCAGGCATGTTGCATTTAGGAATGAGAGCAAGGAAGGTCAAATCAAGAACTAAACATGTCCTCTACCACCTTCAGCATGTCCTCTCCCAAAATTTCAAAAAAATCCATGAAGAACTAAACACGCTAACCATCTATCCCGTGAATCTTATCCCTATGAAAAGATTGAGAATAACCAACATTTCCTCCTTCATAATGCATCTAAAACACTCATTTTCTTCTACTTCCACCATCCTAGGGAAATTTTTGATAACTTGGGAAACCCAATCCAACTAAGCATGTCTTAGATATGAGTGCATAGTAGAGAAAGGACGAGTGGCAAGATTGAATAAAGAACTGAAACCTCTTACCTGACGGCATTGCCCATCATGCACCTCCTAGATTGAATTAATATTGCAATGATGTTTAGCATAGTTTTGAAAAAACAATTGTTTTATGTTCCCAAACTCAAGCCAAAGCACTATGTTCTTCAATCACTTTCAATTTCATTATCTTTGAGGATGTCTTATTTATGTTGAGAAAGGAAAGCAATCTCTTGAATTACTTCCTCCAGATAGATTCCAAATGGAAACAACTTTTGATATATACAAACTTGGCATCTAAGACATACCTTTTCTCTCATTTCCAACTAATAACATGAACCTTTAGATGACGAAGAGAATCCACAAGATGGAGGCTCGCACTCCTATTCTCCAAATCCTACACTGACGTCTAGTTCTCCTTAACAATCTTTTGAAAATCCATGTCCATGGACGAACTAGAGTTATATTTGAAAAGGTACCATGGATTACAATCCGATAGTCCAACCTCCGAAAAATTGGGAAGTGATTTGAGAAATTGCATTTACCGAACCACGACCTATAAATCCCAGATTCTTCACAAAAGGATCCATGCATCACTACCCAAAAACAAGAAATTAATGCCTAAAATAGTGCTGGAATTTAGTGTATTTTAGTTTATGAATTGGGCACCTTTGCTAGTGCCAAACTTAGTTCCATAATGCATGTTCACTTCGGCATTGGAAACACTGTCAGATGTAACACCTAGTAAAATGTTGGATATACCATCAAAAATGTGGTTTTAAAAACAAATCCATATTTTGCGACTGATTTTCTCCTACTTTAGCACCTAAAATGGTACCAACAATAACGCATAAGATGGCTTCCAGTTTTGCTTCCATTTCAACGTCTAGTTTTTCTCCTAGTCATGCTTCCTATTTTGCTTCTAATATTGCTCCTAGTATTGCTTCTTATTTTGCTTCTAGTATTGCTTCTAGTCATGCTTCGTGTTTTTCTTCTAAAATTACTTCTAGTCTTGCTTCATGTTTTCCTTATAGTATTGCTTCCAGTTGCGCTTCTTGTTTTGTTTCTGGTAATGCATCAAAAATAGCTTCTTTTTTGGATTCCTCAACAACACCAAGTTTTTATTCCATTATGATGTACCTTGTTGCTTCCATTTTTGCTTCTGGCTTTGCTTCTAGTGTTGCTTCTAGTTTTGCTTCCAATTTTGCTTCAAGTTTGGCATCTGATTTGAGAAATTTCCACCATCCTACGGAAATTTTTGATGACTTGCAAAACATAGTCCAACTAAGCATGTCTTGGATATGATTACATAGTAGAGAAATGGTGAGTGGCAAGATTGAATAAAGAATTGAAATCTCTCACCTAACGACCTTTCCCATCATGCACCTCCTAGATTGAATTAATATTGCAATGATGTTTAGCATTGTTTTGAAAAAAATTGTGTTATGTTCCCAAACTCAAGCCAAAAAACTATACTCTTCAAACTCCATTCAATTTATTTATTTTTGAGATGTATTATTTATGTTGAGCAAGGAAATCAATCTCTTAAATTATTGCCTCTGGATAGGTGCTAAAAGGAAATGACTTTTGAGATCTACAAAATTGGCATCTTAGACATACCTTTTCTCTCATTTCTAACTAACAACATGAACCTTTAGATGACGAAGATAATCCACAAACTAGAGGCTCACATTCCTGATCTCCAAATCTTGCACTGACGTCCAATTCTCCTAAACAATCTTCTAAAAATCCAAGTCCATGGACCAACTAGGGTTATATTTGAAAGGGTACCATGGCTTACAATCTGATAGTCCAACCTCCAAAAAATTGGGAAGTGATTTGATAAATTGCATTTTCCAACCCACGACCTATAAATCCCAGATTCTTCACAAAGGGAGAATTTAGAGTATTTTAGTTTCTGAATTGGGCACCTTTGTTGGCGCAAAACTCAGTGCCAAAATGCATGTTCACTTCGGCGTTGGAAATAGCCCCAGATGTAACAATTAGTAAAACGTTGGATATAGCGTCGAAAATGTGGCATCTAAAACAACGCCATATTTTTCACCTATATTAGCTCCTAATTTAACGCCTCAAATGGTACCGAAAATAACACTTAAGATGGCTTCCAACTTTGCTTCCATTTCGACGTCTAGTTTTTCTCCTAGTCGTCATTCTTTTTTTTCTTCTAATATTGCTCCTAGTCATGCTTTTTATTTTTCTTCTAGTCGTGCTTCGTGTTTTGCTTCTAATATTGCTCCTAGTATTGCTTCTTGGTTTCCTTCTAGTATTGCTTCCTGTCGTGCTTCTTTTCTTCTGGTAATGCATCAAAAATAACTTCTTTTTTGGCTTGCTCAATAATGCCAAGTTTTTATTCCATTATGATGTACCTTGTGGCTTCCATTTTACTTTTGGCTTTGCTTCTGGTTTTGCTTCTAGTTTTGCTTCCAATTTTGCTTCAAGTTTGGCTTCTGATTTGGCTTCCAGTTTTGATTCCGATTTTACTTCTTGGTCTGCTTCAAGTTTTGTTTATGATTTTGCTTTCGTATTTTCTCCCACTTTTGCTTCTAGTTTTGCATCAAGTTTTTCTTTTAATTTTGCTTTCATTTTTACATCTTTTGTTGCTTCTAATATGTCTTCTATTATGACGTCTTTTGTTACTTATAAAATTGATTCCATTATTACTTCTTTGAATTCTACTTGAATTGCTTTTGTTTTTTCTTCTTGTGTAACACCAAGTTTCCCTTCTGATATTTCTTCTAGTTTCTATCTAGTTTGGCTTCCATTGTTGGTCCAGTTTTGCTTCCTACAATGCTTCGTGTTTTATTTCGACTTATTAATTTAATAATTTTTATTTATTTCAAGTTTATTAGTTAAATATATCATGCCTCTTAAATAACTTGTATGATTATAGAGTAAGTCATATTGCATTTGAAATATTTTATAGGATAACATTTGTAAACAATTTTTAGGGAAACGAACATCTCTACAAACTAACAACGACATTATACTTATTAAATCCTCATCAAATAAAACATACAACAACCAATATATATAAAATAAGAAGATAATTATTACAACATGATCATCATTTATAATTAAAACAAGTGAGTCAAATATCTATATTTTAATTGAATTTTTCAACATCCATCCTCAATGGTAAATTAAAATCATCATGCGTTATAAATATCCATCCAAAAATTGTCAACTACTTCCAATATATATATCATGCCTCTTAAATAACTTGTATGATTATAGAGTAAGTCATACTGCATTTGAAATATTTTATAGGATAACATTTGTAAACAATTTTTAGGGAAACGAACATCCATACAAACTAACAACGACATTATACTTATTAAATCCTCATAAAATAAAACATACAATGACCAATATATATAAAATAAGAAGATAATTATTATAACATGATCATCATTTATAATTAAAACAAGTGAGTCAAATATCTATATTTTAATTGAATTTTTCAACATCCATCCTCAACGGTAAATTAAACTCATCACGCGTTATAAATATCCATCCAAAAATTGTCAACCACTTCCAATATATATATATATATATATATAACTAAAACAAGTGAAACTAAAATATGCTAGTAGATCAATAACATGTCAAAATGATACATGTCCTATCCTAGAATTGACATAAGTCAAAATGATACATTTTCAAATGATATAAGTCAAAATGATAAATGGTGTAACTCAAACTGATACATGTCAAAATGATACAAGTCAATATAATACATGTCCAAACTATACAGGTCAAAATGATACATCTGAAAATGATACAATTCAATAATATCAACAATGATCCATGATGCAATCTATATGATCAAATAAGTCACTAGCTACTACCAACAATTGCCTCATCATCATCATCATCATCATCCCCCTCGGTATCTCCTGTATTGGCCTCATCATCATAATCTCTCGTGTTGGTACCACACCCAACACAATCTGGATCTATATCATCATTAGGATCAACAAGATCTTCTGAAAGACCCATGTTTGGAAAAAAAAACATTAAAAATGAAAAAGGTATTATTTATTTCATGCAATAATTAAATTTTATGTTACATTTCTAATACTAAAATATAAGAACCACAACCATAATCATATTACATCAACATCAAAGTGCACATACCATAATAAAATTTCAAATAAGTTACAACTAAGATGTCATTGCAATGATGTAAAACATGCAACAATTCTAATAAACGTTAGTAAATATTTTAAAAAATAAAATTGTTACACAATTTAACTATCAACTGTAAATTTTAGAAACCTGAGTTCATATGTGTTGTGGCTACTTGATAAAGCATAGTTGAATTCATCTGAGTATGCCCTCTTTTTCAGCTAGGTCCATTCCCACCAAGTGGGTCTGCTAAGGCGTTCCTCTTGCCACCTCAAAAATGATGCATGACTATGCCTAAGTCCTCCAGTCAATTTGCAAAGAGGCCGACCCCATACTCTATACAATCATCCCTATTTGATCCGTAGTATGATGTAGTCCACATACATAGCTCCCTTTGGCCATAAACTGTATTGAGTGTCCTCTGAACTCAATTGTATAACCTTGATCCTCCAAGGATGAAACTGAGAGCACATTCGCTCTTAGACGAGGAACATATAGAACATGATTAAAGGCTGGAGTCCATCCTAGTTCTAACTCAAGTACAACAGAACCCTCTCTTCTACTAATTGTTCCTTCTGTCTGGATCCCACACCTCACTAATCATCTAGTAGCCACTAATATAGGTGGTTGAAATAGATCACACGCCCTTGTCATATGGCATGTGGCAACATGACCTATATACCACCCATATCAATAAATATCCTATGAATCCAGGAGTAACACATACTCCTTGAACAACCTAAAATATTGAAACAAGGGATGTCAATGATACTCAATTAAACTTATCAAATTACTGTAGAAACAATTGTTTACTACCTTTTAATAAAGTGAATAACAACAAAAATATTACATTGCAACGAAATAGATAATAATTTGAACACACATCAATTTACATGTTCTTATTTCAGAGAATAATTTCGGTGTTTTTTTTCTTAATTTCCACGCTCCTGCTCAAGTTTGCATCATTGTGCCTATCCACAATCTCAAGCCAAAATCCTTCCAACGATGCCACAAAGGAGTCAACAATTTTTTCTGCAATGTTCACCAATTATGTTTATACGAAGGCATTCAATAAGTTTATGTAACTATACATTTTCTCAAATCACACCAAATATCCCCTTGTTATATTGCATTCTAACATGAAAAATTATATGCATGACATATATCTTTAAAATCATTTATTTTGTGCACCCATAGCAAGTTCTCAAAGTGTCCCTAAATGGCCCTGGGGTGCCTGGAAAAAATGGCCATATAACCAAAATTGTGTCTCTAGTCGTGAATACATTGATTCTGATGGATTCGGGATGCCGAGTTTCAACTAGGGGACCCCCTGTACCGTGAATCACTTACTTGGAAACAATCATGTTGTGTTGTTTCTAGAACTAGTTTTCTGCTCAGTGAAGGCCTTGCCAATTGTGCACAAGGGGTTCAAATTTATTGGGCACGGTGGCTCTCGATTTTCCTGTAATATTGTTTATCGTAAATGCACTGGGAATATAAAAAAATCTAAGATTGAGTTAATTACATATATTTCAACCCAAAATTGAGTTTTATAGTATTTTTCGACTATTGCCTCCACACAACTAATCTGAATATACTTTTTGATACATTTCCCTTCAATATTCACTCAACCTACTAAACACAAGTTGCTTGACTATCTTAATTAACTAGTTGTAGGAGTACCAAGACATATACCAATAGGTTAGCTTAAAACAATTCATGGTTAGTTATCATTGTCTTATACATTGTAGCATATGCATAAATTTGGGAATGAAGGCGTTAACCCTACATATCAACATGCATACATGACATGTACACATTTATTTCAATGTGGCAACATTAATATCCAATGATAAGGTATGAAATGACACTAATAAGACATCAAAATATATATGAAATAGAGTCTCTAGCCACAACCAACAATAAAATAAAATAAAGGTTTATGTTAATGGGAAGCCATGCATCCAACTAAAATCTTAAGACTTTACAAATGTGTAGAAGAGAATGGTATCAATAATAGTGGAAATCAATCTAAAAAGGAATTCTAGATCCAGTTCCAAGAAAAGGAAGGAGTCCACTTCAATGCATCTCGATGTGACCTAATACAACTATAGTGCAATTGATTGGTCTAGTATTGAATCACTGGAATGCTCATTTTAGGGATCAATATAGTTTCTTTTGAGAGATCTGCATCACTTCTCACTATTTCTACCTAGGAATAAACATTGCACTAACTCATATATATGTAAACCATATGTAAAAATGATAAAAAAAAAAGACAAATATGTTAGGATATTTAGACACTTAGGAGTTAGTTAAGATCAACTTGTGTAATATATCCGTTAGGTAAAGTGTGTTTCTTTAGTATGCATTTGTAAATATTCTAATCCGTCGGTCACGATGTGTTCTAGACATAAAGTGATCTGATGGTTCAACTTCTCTTAGATCATACCTACCATTGATCCGTGGCTTAACATTCGATTGGTCCATGATCTCTATTTAAAGAGCATGGAGGGTCCTTGGCTAGTTGATCGATTATGAGAAGCTCATGTAACTTTCTTTCTTTTGCTCAAAGTAGCTATTTGGCTGGGGCCGTGGACTGTTTCCCTCTCGAGGGTTTTAACCACGTGACAAACATCGATGTATTGATCTGTGATTCATTTGTGTGAAGTGGTTGCTCTAGTTGTTCGGTCTTTTGAGAGTACCTTCTGTACTCGAACATGGTATCAGAGCGTTTATGAAGAGCTACTTTTAGTTTTGATCAAGATCTGGAACTGGTGTTGCCGAAAATTTGAAAGAGTTTCTGGTTCTAGAGTTTCTGTGCATTTGTGGACTGTGGGAGCTATTCCATTGCGTCTGGATCATCATTTCCATTGGAAAATAGTTTTCGTCTCATCAAAAATCGTTTCCATTTGATCCAGAAACACCCATTTCGGCAAATCTGAAGGTATAATGTTACAGTGACAAATTTGTTTAAATGTTTTTTAATCTCTCATATTTTATCAATTTTATTTTTAGATCTTTATAGTTTTAGTCTCGGACTATTGCCTTCCCTACCTGTGTATGTTTTTTTCCGTGCACCTTGCGCGATCGAGGTGAATTAGAAACAGAAAGGGAAATTTTTTTGTCTTGTCTTCTCGGCTACGTATGCTCTTTGTCGTGCACCTTGTGTGATCACGACAAATAAAAAACAACGAGAAAACTTGAAAACATAGACTCTCTGGGTAAGCTAACCAATATCTAACCCCATTGCGTGGAAAAGAAAAAAATCTTTTTTTGTGATTTGCAGGGAAAAAAGACAAGCACAAAGAATGAGAGAGAAGAGTAAAAAAAAAACCCCTTCCTCTTTCTATTATTTTACGTACCTTTTAAACTTAGCTCACTTGGTTCAAAGTTGTTTTATTCCTTAATAGTTAAGTTACTTTTTAGTGTATGCAATTTCTATTTTCAAGTTGCATTATTGTAAAAGTGCATCTCACATAAATAAAATAAAATAAAAGTGAGTCACTTAAGTTTTGTAATTTATTGCCACACTATTTAAAAGTAACATTATTGTAAAAGTGAATATCACTTATTTTACAAAAGTGATTCAATTAAAAAACAACTTTTTTGTAAGTGATTGTCAAAGGTTCATCTTGGGAAGAAGGGGGTTGCTTTTTTTAGTTGGTCAAGTTAATATCTGCCACATCACTATTGGGAACATCTTCAACATTTTCTTTGATCAAGCATAACTTCATCATCCAGAATCAGTTTTCAGTACCATTTTTTTTAAACAACCTAATTTTTTGAGCTCTTTGCATCCAGACAATTAGTTTCTGTTCTTTCAGCCATTATTTTACAGTATGGCGTGAGTATGGCCACCCCTTGTGATATTATACTTACCAGTTCTAACTATTTCTCATGGAAATCTCATATGGAAAATGTTTTACGAAGTAGGGGACTTTTCAGAATTACCTCAGGGAAAGAAACATAACCCATTGATGATGATAAGAAAATAAAATGGGAAAATAGATGTGATGAAGCTTGAAGATTGATTGAGATGTCAATCTCTATTGATTTGCAATTCCACATATCTAGAATTGATGAACCTGATAAAGCTTGGGAAAAGTTGGAATCTATGTCTGGTAAACACAATGAAATTCGAGGTCATCAAGTTGAGAATGAGTTGATTTCTTTGAATCCAAGTGATTTTTCATGCATTCAAGACTATTTATCTAAGTATAAAACTTTTAAAATCTTATGTGAAAAATGCAAGATTAAGAAAGAAGACAAACAATGTATTTATCATATTCTTTCCAAACTTGGACCTGCATATTCTGTTTTTGTATCTACATTTTACTCCATGAAAGAATCCTTGACTGCAGCTAGCTATCAACAGCCTAGTCTTGAATCCTTTTGTGATTCCTTAATTAGAGAGCAAGATAAGTTCATTCATCTTGAAATAATTAACAATGCAGATACATCTAGGAAAGCCTTATTGTCCCAACAGAAATCAAAGTCCAAGCCTTTCAAGAAACAAAATTTTCACAATAATAAGCCAAACAAGGGTCCCAAACCCTCTCAGTCAGCTCCTTCTTTACAAAATGACAAAGGATCCAAGCCAAAAGGAAAGAAGACTGAGCGTCATTGCAATTTTTGTGGGATAGATAATCATGATGAATCTAAGTGTTTCAAGAAGATGGCAGCCTTGGAAGCAACAATGAAGAAGCATCACATCAGCCTAGATTCGTCTTCAGAATCTACCTCTCATGGACATGCATTTTGTGCTTATGGTTGCTCTTATACGGCATCTTCTTCTTCTACTTCAAATGAATGGCTCATTGATTATGGAGCATCTTATCATATGGCTAAGGATCAAGCCCTCTTCTCTACTATGCATGAATGTAACACCAAACAAATATTTGTTGGTGATGATAGATATCTAAGTGTTGTAGGATCTGGAACAGTTCCAGTAGAAAATGGTCATTTCAATAATGTACTATGTGTTCCAAAAATTTCCTGCAATTTGTTATCAGTCTATCAAATTACTCATTTGGGTGAAGGTAAAACTATGACGTTTACACCTCACCAAGTTGTAATCAAGGATTTGAGAATTTCTCAAAATGTCCTTGCTACTAGAACTATTGATGATATTACCAGGTTGTACAAATTTAACAACTTTGGGTCATCACCTTTTCCTTCAGTTTTTGTTGCTCATAGTGATAACTTGAGAAAACTTTGGCATGAGAGATTTGGTCACTTAAATTATCGCTCATTGCAACAACTATGTAAAGACAATATGGTGACTGGTCTTCCGATGGTATCTTGCAAGGATGGTGTTTGTTTTGTTTATGTATTGGTAAAACATCATTGGGATAGTTTTGGCAAACATGCCTCTTGGCACGCCTCAATTCCCTTGGAGCTTGTGCATAGTGACTTGTGTGGTCCTCTTCCATCTGCTTCATTTTCTGGTTTCAAATATTTCTTAACTTTCATTGATGACTACTCCAGACGCACTTGGGTTTACTTCCTAAAACTTAAGAGCGAAGTATTTAACATGTTCTTGGCCTACAAGGCCCTTGTTGAAAAAAAATCTGGTCATCAAATTCTTAAGTTAAGATTTGATAATGGAGGAGAATATGTTAACAAAAAGTTCACTACTTTCTGCACTGAACAAGGAATCCAAAAACAACACACTGTTCGATATACACCACAACAAAATGGTGTAGATGAACGGAAGAACCGCACTTTAAAAGAAATGGCTAATTGTATGATCCAATCTAAAGGACTAAGTCTTCAATCTTGGGCTGAGGCCATAAATTGTGCAAATTACATAGTTAATCGCACACCAACTAAAGTTTTACAAGGTATAAGACCGGAAGAAGCATGGAGTAAAATTAAACCAGATGTAAGTCACTTCCATGTGTTTGGTTGTGAAGCATGGTCTCACATTCCAGATGAAAAACGGAAAGCATTGCAGCCTAAAAGTGAAAAGTGCATATTTGTTGGATATTCAGAAGATGTAAAAGGTTATAGATTTCTTCAGCCACATTCTCATGATATAATCATTAGAAGAGATGTCAAATTTGATGAAAATCTCTTGGCCTGCGAGCCTAACTTGGCGAGTGTGCCATCTTTGGCCTGCGAGCCTGATTCGATGATTGTGCCTTCTTCTTCTTCCAACTTCCTTGACAGGTTTCCAACTCCAGTTTCTGATGATGACAGTGAGAATGAAAATCCACCTCCGCCTACTCACGTTCCTCCAATTGCACCAGCACCAATGCTTCCTCGATGGGTCTATTCAACATGTGAAGCAATTGGTGATCTTAGAGATCAACGTCAGACACGTTCTCAGTTTTAGCGAGCCTCTTCTCTTTTGGCTCATGTTTCCGAGAATCATGATCCATAAACTTTTGCAGAAGCTTCAGGAAATCCAGATTGGTATGCAACTATGGATGAAGAATATCGTTCCTTAATGGCAAACAATGCTTGGGATCTTGTTCCTCTTCCAAAAGGAAGAAAACTTGTCATATGTAAATGGGTCTACAGAAATAAGTATGCATCAGATGGAAGTATTGAAAGACTTAAGGCAAGGTTAGTTTCCAAAGGTTTATCCCAAGTTGAAGGGATTGACTACAATGAAACCTTTGCTCCTGTCGCAAAAATGAACTCCATCCACCTTATTCTTTCCCTTGCAGCCTTACATAACTGGGAAGTCCATCAAATGGATGTCAAGTCTGCCTTTTTACATGGTGACTTATAGGAGGAAATTTACATGGAACAACCTCCTAGATATGTTCAGGATAACTCTAGCCTTGTCTATCTCCTTAAGAAATCCTTATATGGCCTTAAGCAAGCTCCTAGAGCTTGGTATGCCAAAATGGATAGCTTTCTCCTTAACACTAGTTTTTCTAGATGCCATTCTGATCCCAATGTCTATATTAAGAAAGTAGGAAACCATCTCATCATACTTGTTCTTTATGTTGATGATCTTATCCTTACTGGTAGTGACCCTAAACTTTTAACCCATGTGAAATCTAGTCTTAAGCAAAATTTTGAAATGTCAGACTTAGGACATTTGCATTATTTTCTTGGTCTCCAAGTCTTGCAAACCAAAGAAGGAATCTTTCTCTCCCAATCTAAGTATGCTTGTGACCTTCTTCGTCGCTTCCACAGGGAAGATTGTAAACCAGCCCCTTCTCCCTTCCAGTCTAGAGTTAAACTTTCTACCACTTGTACTTCCCCTGAAGTATATGTCATGCTTGTATCGTCAGCTTGTTGGTAGTCTCTTATACTTGACTCATTCCCATCCTAGCCTTTCCTTTGCTGTTGGTCGTGTTGTTCGTTAAATTAAAACACCTCATGAAAGTCACTAGAAAGCAACAAAAAGAATACTTCGATATATTCAAGGTACAATTCAGTTTGGGATTCATTACAGTACAGGGGGGAAACCTTTGTTGGTTGGTTTCACTAATTCAGATTGGGTCGGCGATCCTGATGATCGAAAGTCTACTACAGGTTATGTTTTCAGTCTGGGATCTGGACCTATCACTCAGGCTTGTAAGAAACAACAAGCTCTTTCTCTTTCTTCAGCAGAAGCAGAATATCAAGCCGTAGTTAATGCCAGTCAGGAAGCTTTATGGCTTCGACAAATCCTTTCAGAGTTTGGATTCGAGTAGCAGCAGCCTACACCACTTTGGTGCGACAATCAAAGTGCCATCAAGCTTGCCAAAGATCCAGTTCTACATCAATGCAGCAAACACATTGAGCTACACATGCACTTCATCAGAAATCTTGTTCATGATCATGTTCTTGAAATGCTCTATTGCCCTATAGATGATCAAGTTGCAGAAATATTCACCAAGTCTCTTACAGAAGTGAAGTTTTATAAAATTCGATCTATGTTAGGAGTTTAGGAATGTGTCCTTAAGGGGGGATAGGCTCTAATTCCTCATTTCTTCTCCTAATAGTGTCACTTTTGTAAATCCTTCAATCCTATCCCAAGTTGTTCTTAAGGGGGGATGTTAGGATATTTAGACACTTAGGAGTTAGTTAAGATCAACTTGTGTAATATATCCGTTAGGTAAAGTGTGTTTCTTTAGTATGCATTTATAAATATTCTAATCTGACGGTCACAATATGTTCTAGACATAAAGTGATTTGACGGTTCAACTTCTCTTAGATTATACCTACCATTGATTTGTGGCTTAACACCCGATTGGTCCATGATCTCTATTTAAAGAGCATGGGGGGTCCTTAGCTAGTTGATTGATTATGAGAAGCTCATGTAACTTTCTTTCTTTTGCATAATAAATTTCTCCAAGTAGCTATTTGGCTGGGGCTGTGGACTGTTTCCCTCTCAAGGGTTTTAACCACGTGACAAACATCGGTGTATTGATTTGTGATTCATTTGTGTGAAGTGGTTACTCTAGGTGTTCGGTCTTTTGGGACTACCCTGTGTACCCAAACAAAATAATGGCTATTGCTACAACTCCAAAAATAAGGGACTATGTATACATTACTAGAACTTGTAGAATACTTAGCAATTAAATGAACAATCAATATGTAATATATTCACAAATCAATACATTCTTCAGAACAAGAACCATTATATATAGAAGTAATATCCAACACACTTCAGCGTACCACTCAAATCTCAATTCTTGTACATTGTATGAAAGCTACCAAATGTGTATGCTTATGTTAATGTAAATTTTAATACAATTCGACTCCAAATTAGGTGTTGTTGAAGAAGTCCAAACCTCAGTTTGGAAAGTTACTAGGAACGATGACTCTCAATTTGTATATAATATTGTTCATCGTAAATCTCCCTTGGGAATATAAATAAAATCTGAGATTGAGTTAATTACATACATTGCAAACCAGACTTAAGTTTTATGGTAGCATTTGGACACTGCCTCCATGTAGCTACTCTAAATATGATTTTTAATACATTTTCCTTCAAGCTTGACTCAACGTAATAAAGGCGGGCTGCTTGACAATCCCGTTCGACCAATTGTGGGAGGACCAAAACATATAGAAATAGGTTAGCTATTATTGACTTAGAAATTGTAGCATGCACATAATTTAGGGAATGAAGGCATTAACCATGCATATCAACATGTAGAAACAAAATATTTTTCAAGGAAACCACATTAATATCCAATGATATGATATGAAATGGCATTGATAAGAAATAAAATATCTATGAAATAGATTCTCCATCTGTGGCCAACAATAAAATAAAAATAGGGTTGTTCTATTGCAAAGTCACACACCCAAATAAAATGTTAAGACTTTAAAAATGCGCAGAGGAGAATGGTTTTAACAATAGTGGAAATGAATCTCAAAAATACTCTAGATCCAATGCCAAGAGAAGGAAGGAGTAAACTTCAATGCAACTTGATTTGATCACTAACACATATTGTTGTCTTAGTTATTGTAGCATATGCATAATTTGTAGAATTAAGGTGTTAACCCTGTATATCAACACATAGACATGAATGCATATGCTCTTTAAAGGAATTTTTAGGAAAAATACTTTAAAGATCTTATGCAAAGGCCTCCCAAAAAGAGGAATAAATTCCTAGGGAATTCATATGATCAGGGATGTTTGGTCAAGCATTAAACCGCATCCTAAGTTTACTGTGTTGATATGCTCATGGTTGTTCGGTCGAGCATTAATGCGCATCATAACCAATTTTAATTTTATTATATGCTATCCCTTTGGCTTTTAGGAAACTTATGGGGTATGTAGTATCTTCTCTCTTCGGGCTTACCCCATTGTAAAGACAAGGCTATGACTAAGCTCACCTGATACAAGTGGTTTCATGGATTTGTAAGATTCTGTGTTTTAGATATGAAAACAAGTTACCATATTATAACATACTATCCCTAATATAGCTAACAACTTATTTTATGATATAAAATTCTTATATAAGCTTACAATATTGGTATGAATAACTACAACACTCTGGAGACATGGTTACTATTAACACAATTGAATTATAGTTATCTCCTGGTTTCATGAATGGGCTCACAATGTTCAATGTTACTAGTATGAGTGAGTTGTTATCATAGATAAGCTCTTACTTACTATGATATCAATAACAAGTTGTAATACCAGTAGTTCCAATAAAGTTGATTATAGTTAATCCCATGAATAGAAAGAGTACAACATACAAACAATACTCAAACCTTTTACATATTCCAAACAATTTCATCATGTAGATATAGCTATGTAGTGTGTACAAGCCATGTCACTTCTAGCTTTCAATTGTTACATATGTTAAGAGTGGCATGTGTTTAACCTATGTTCCAAGGGTAGAAGGATATGAACTAATCCCATAATAAACATGGTATATTGATAAGTTGCTTGTAGTTTTATATCCTAGTGTGTAATGGAAACACAAATACTCATAGTAATGTATAGTAGTAATTCACTTTAGTTGATGTACCTTGTTATCAATATCATTATGCATTATATGATAGGGTTAATGATGTTTGTACTTGGTTGCAATGCTTTATATTTACGATATAATCTAAGCATTTCACTAAATGAACCCATACAATATTAAACATTGGTCTCTAACTATTAGAATTTTAATGGTTATATTATATCTTCAAACAATTAGCATTATTTCATCATATCCATAAGCAATAGGATCACTGAAAGAAAGAAAAGTACATCAACACAAAAGAACACAAATATTTTCCTCTAGGAAAGCACAATGGAGAAAACCTAACAACTTATTTATTATAGAGTATGTCACCAAGTGCAATGCCAAACCAAGATAAGATAAACCCCAAAAGACAAAAGCAACTTCTTCAACTCTCTAATGAACTTCTTCTTCTCTCTCATGAGAACTTGCTTGACTGATTTGTATGTCCAAACGAGAGGTGCACACTCACTATTTATACACATCACGTGTGTGACCTTTTTCCCTAAATGGGTTGACTTCTTACTCTTACTGGGTCGACAGGTCTAGGGAGACTCAAAATAACATTTATATAATATTTATTTTCGGTATTGTTGACCCGACTTACAATGAAATGTTTACATTGATTCTTTCAATACTCTTACCTGACCAAGTGCATCAATAAAACCCCCTGAAGCAGGTGTAACATTAATACAATAAAAGTACAATAAGAATATCTTCTGAAGTTACACAATCTTCAACACCAAAACCAATATACAAGGTTCACTTCCTTGAGTTATGGTAATAGTACTTTGCTTTGTAAAGGGTTATAGCTAGTTTTTATGTGATTAAATAACACAATATTAGTTTATGTATTGATTATGTATTACACTTATCTCCATAATAAGATATAGTGGGGTTCAATATAATGAGGTTATAATTTACCCTTATATGTATTTCTTGTACTAAAGCTTGTGTTACATGTATAAGTAAGTGTGTTAGTATAATCAATGTGGATCACACTGGTATCGATCTTATTAGTACTCTTATTATACAAGTCGTTATGGAATTCAATCTAATCTATGTCGACGATATTTTGATTGCACTATGAACTCAATCTACAACATAATATAGGTATAACAAAGATCTTATTAGTACTCTTATTATAGGTATGAACTCAATCTACTCTTATTAGTACTCAATCTAGTACATAATATAGGTATGAACTCAATCGATCTTATTAGTACTCTTATTATACAAGTCGTTATGGCGTTCAATCTAATCTATGTCGATGATATTCTGATTGCACTATGAACTCAATCTACAACATAATATAGGTATAACAAAGAGTTAATCACTTACACTTTGTATTCATGTAGGAAAAGCATTGGTTACAATATGTGGTTATTTATGATTATTATAAATTAATTATACTAATGATTTCCATTCATTGCTCTTAGATTCTAGTTATGTATATTATACAAGTCATCTAAGTGATTGCATATCATATCCATCATTATTTGGTACAATTCATGTAAGATATTATACTTATGTACCTTGTGAGTTCTTTCATTCCACTTATATTATCTATCACTTAACTCTCACAATGACACAAATGATTACCATAAGTATAAGCCAAGAAATTACTATGGAAGTGTTCATGTTTAGACCAATGGGATCAGTACTAACATAAATATTACATGTATAGTATCATGTATTCCCCACTTTATCTGTGCTTTCCCTTGTATTCCCCTTATCTTCGTTATACAAGCCCATATGACTTGTTTTCTTACCCTATGCTTACTAGGGAGAAATTAATTTGGAGTTGTATGTCAAACCAAATACCTGCACTAATATGACATATACTATGTGTTACTTTAGGTTCATATTGGTTCACTTCCAATTAGATAACATAGTAGTAGCATATGTTATTCAAGATAGTAACAACGTTGAGTGTTAACTTTAAGCATAATTAACATGACATATATAATTAAAGGGTATTCATTCAAAAGCATAATTAACATGACATATATAATTAAAGGGTATTCATTCAATATAACACATATATACATGACTTTTATAAGTTGTTGTATATACAACAAAAAAGAGATAGGATTTTGTTTTGAGTCTGAAGAAGCTTTTCAAAATAAAATATTTATGTTCTACCAACTAAATTCTATCTCTAAATCCCTTAGCTTATAGCTTTTCACAAACTGTCCTACCAAAATTACAAAAAAATAGTTCATAATATCTAACTAAAACTAGAACCACAGAACCTCGTCTTCCAACTTGATTTGAGGAGGAGAAGATGATGAAGCTTCATCCTCCTCCTTATCTTTCAACTTCCTCTTTAGTTCTGCAACTTCTTTCTCTAAAATGTCCACTTTATCCTTCATATATTTATCTTCATCCTCTTGTTGGCCTGCTTTGTTTGTCAACAAATCTAATTTCAACTAGAAAATTATTCTTTCCTCCAACAACTACTACTCATCCTCCTCTTTCCATTATTCCCTGTGACGCTCTCTATTTCTCTCATCTTTCTCCATCTAGTTGACCCTCTAGATAAACCTTCGAACACTTATATTGTGCTTTCAGATTTGACAACCGGCACACCAATAGTTTTCACGCAAGTCTTCTTCTCTGTCTATTTTCTTTACGCAGAGACGAAGGCACCCTCTCCCTCTAAATGTCTCCATGTCTGTCATCAGCTTGATTTGTAATTAATCCTCATCTTCCGTCCATAACATATAAACCTGGACCATTATCTACACCACAATTACCATTTATGGCCATCCAAATCAATTTACCTATGTCCAAAGTGCTCATGTACCATCCAACAGTAATTAAACCATGTCTTTCTGCCATAATATATAAACCCGACCATTAACTACACCATGATTACTATTTATGGTCATCCAAATCAATTTACTTCTGTTGAGCTTGCTCATGTACCATCCAACAATTCGTTTGATTTGATGACACAAGGAACGACCAATATGTGCATGAAAACGGGTTATGACAATGGTTGAGGAAATCCTTCCATCATTCCCAATTTCTTCCATAATTTTTTAGTACATGCATGAAATATTGGATGTACAAATGTAGGTACTCGGCTCTGCACCCAATTTAATGTGAAGTGAAACCACCACCTTTAGCTTGGAAGCCATGGTGTGCCCCATGTGTCTCTCCCAAATCCTTATGTTGACAACCGGTGGGGCATGACAAATCTAATGCTTGAACTTATTCATACTGGTTTTGGGAAGGACTTTAGCACCTCAACTATGAATTTGATCAAACATAGTAGACTATGAGTTTGAAGGTTCGAGTGGTAATAATATATTTTAGTTATGGAAGAATGGATTGTGGATGTACTTGGTTATGTGCTTTGTGGGACTTTTATTTAGATAAGATTGCTAATAAAAGAGAATTAATTTTATGCATTATGTGGCAACATGAAAATAAGGCATTGTTGATGAATTTTTTCCCAAGCTTGAAGGAAAAAAAAATTATTCCTAGTTTGGGCACAACAAAGGTTGCTATCTTTAGAAACTTGAATGAATATGCTACACTTTGTATAAGTAGGAACTTTACACACAAAAAGTAGAAAATTTAGAGTAGCTAAGATGTGTTGGAATTTATCAACAAAGTACCAACATCAAGATTGGTTTGAGGATCATGTTCATTCATACACCTACTAGGAAATTACATCTCTGCATGATAAGCACTTGTATGAGGTGCATTTTCATGCATCCATCAAGTTCAAGGATAAGTACTTGTTTGAGCACTTTCATGAGATTGTTTGGGTTGAATTCCTAGTAAATTTATATGGCTGGTTAGAAAGGATCACAAAGTAGATTTGTCATTGGTTACCATGGTCAAGAGTTGAATGGACTACTAATAGTTTCTTAAATATCCAAGCACATGACCATGAACTTAACACAAGTTCTCAAGTCCTAGGTTAAAGTTCAAAATTCCACTAATCTTTGACAAGAGCCATACAATTTTTTGAAGAAAATATCACATGGAAGATAACACATCTAGGTCCTATGGATAATGCATGTAATATGTCCTTGGAAGAAGAGCTTAAAATATTTCAAGAAGAGTTTAATAGGCGTTGTGCATAATGTACACTAATTTACAAGTCCATTGTGATTTCTCTGGGAGGGTTCTATGTGATAATGAAACCAAGGAAGCATAAGTTTACAAAGAAAAAATGAGAAATTGAGTTGCATGTTGAGCGCCAACACCAAACTTGTAAAACTTCTCCTAGGAAATTAAAATCCTAATATGTAGACAACTACTTTGGAGCAATGGGAAGCACATTATGCAAATAACTTCTACAAATGTATGAAGGTAACCCCTTTCGACACTGAGGAATATCCCTTGGTATAAGGGTGAGCTTCAAATATCTTAGTTATATTCATGGCATATTTTAGACTTCACAAATATTTCAACTAGAACAGAAAATGAGCAGGTCATATATGTTTTTCAAGCAAGTAACATCAATACCCTACCCATAGAAATTATCCTCCAAACAACCATTCCTAGTTTATAGTCAATTGATTTACTTAGGTGTCGAAAAGATCACTTCAAAGGTTTCCATATCAATCCTATGGAGGGATTTGCATACATAGGGTTTTCTCTTAATTAAGAGATTCAATACCGCTACACAAAATCAAT
>LPNX010632112.1:90798-139188 GCA_001517045.1 Pseudotsuga menziesii
CCCCTCTCCCTCTCTCTCTCTCTCGCTCCCTCCCTCTCTCTCTGTCTCCCTCCTTCCCTGTCCCTCTCTCTCCCTCTCCCTAACCTAGCCTATCATATACTACCTAACTCTACCCTACCTCAAACTACCTAGTATAATCTACCATCATTTACCCTGACATAGACTAACCTACTTTGCCTTAGCTTGTCTACCCTAGCCTACCACTAACCTAACCTTAAACCTAAATCCCTAAACCTCAATATTAAGTCTAAGTTAAGCTGAGATTAACCTTGAATCCTAAGCCCAATCCTATTCCTAAGCCCAAATCCTAAAACAAAGTCTCACATAACATTTCCTTCTATAAAAGAAGAATAGAAGACCTAAAAATAAAAATCTTTGCACACATAGTAAACATATCTATGAGACCTATTTTATAATGGAAGAAATAATCACATATCATGTCATTTAAAGTACAAATTTAACAAAAACTTATATAATTTAATTAGAAAACACATAGTTATACACGATAATAGAGAAAAAGACACATACACCATAGAAATAAATTACATATAACACATATATGCATAAAACAAAGCCAAAACAAACAACTATACAATAAATACCCATTAAATAAGTGGAAAGAAAATTATTTAAAAGTGAAAATGACAAATTGAATTAGTGACCCCAAAATGTATTTGGGTATAGGCAAGCTTAACAAAAAAATTCTGATTAAAATTACATAGGGTACATATTTAGGTATAAGCAAGCTTAACAAGAAATTATGATTAAAATTACATAGGGTACATAGTACACTACTCACCCCATCCCTTGGGGTTTAAGTAAGTTGTAAAGTCTAACAAAATACTAAAAATTAATTTGCACTTAATTAATTTGTAAGTGCATTTATGTGTATCTTGAATACTACAAAATTAACTTACAACACCATAAACAAACATAAAACATAAGAAAAAAATGAGATATATCCAACCATATCATAAGATATACTACCATGCTTTCTCTTCCCTAACACAATTATAGTGATATCACTATTTCTATAACTAATATTAATTGAAATTTTTTTTTTTTTTTTCATTATACATTTATTTTATAACAATATCACTATTTATATAACTAAAATTTAATTAACTCATATTAAATTGAAAAAAATATTAACCAATATTAACTTTTCCTTCCATATCCATTTTATAAAAAAAAATTATTTTATAATAATATCACTATTTATATAACTAAAATTTAATTAACTCATATTAAATTGAAAAAAAATATTAACTAATATTAACTTCTCCTTCCATATCCTTTAAAAGAAAATTGAAACGTGAAAATAAATATTAATTTAAACAAATCTAAATCTTAATACTCTTGATATTTATATATTTTTTTCAACGAAAAAAGTTTAACTTAATATTTATATCTCTGTTTGCCTATTATAAAAAATATAAACGATAATACATTAAAATATTGAGATGTTGGTTAACGGAGCGGAGAAACTAAGCCTAAAGCTACAACAGCACACACACGAAACTTAATAAACATGCAGGTGGACAAAACTTGATAAACACCAAATGGGACGGAGAGGGAGTAGCGGTTGGACTAGACAGAGAGAGCAGAGATTCGGGAATAATACCGCCATGCAAACAGACTAGGGTTTGTTGAAATGGAAGGATTAGGGTTTGTTTAAGAGGGCCGAAATTAACAGAAAGAAAACTGGCCACGGGATTGCTGAAATTAACAGAAAGGAAGCTAGACACGGGTATGCTGAAATTATATGAAAGGACTAGAAAGCCTGCTGTAATGAGCTTCTTATGGAACCAAACCCTAGAATGATTTAGAAGAATTATATTTGAGACAGAAGGAGAGATTCGGTCGGGCTACAAACCAGCGGGGTCGAGCTACAGACAGCGTGGGATAATACCGCCATGCAAAGGTTTGCTGGAAGGGATTTTCAGGAAGGACTAGGGTTTGCTGGAAACAGAGGTAGGGCTTTTCATGAAGGACTACGGTTTTCTGAAATGAATGAAATGGAAATGGTTGAAATGGAAGGATCAGGGTTTGTGTAAGAGGTCGAAATTAACAGAAAAACAACTGGACACAGGATTGCTGAAATTAACCGAAAGAAAGCTAGACATGGGTATGCTGAAATGAAAGGACTAGATCTTCTAGAGGGGAATGTACCTTGAATTGAAATCCCGCTGCAATGAAGAGAGCATTGTTTATTCTTTCTAAATGGAGCTTCTTATCCTTAAAAATTCAGACAAACTGAACTGAACTGAAAAAAATAACTGAACAGAAAAAAATAAAAAACATAACCATGGATTTTATAACGGCAGAGGGCAAATAAAATGTTGATAAAATGTATCTGAACCTAAAGAAAGTACAAGCGTGGCTTCTGTAAGAGCAGAGGGCAAATAAAATGTACCTGGTATTAAAAGAAGCTATTATTGAGAGAGAGCAGTAACTGTTGAGCAGCTCAGTCGCCTTTTTTTGAATTCGTTGCTCCAGCAGTGAATGATCCAAATATTGCATACTATCACATACAAGCATGATACGAGCCACTTTAAAGCATAGACAAAGACAAAGACACAAACATAGGTTCAACAGACGCAAGCTACATACAAAGACCACACATAGAATGATAGACTGAGACGCCCAATCACACACAGAAATACGGAACCAGACCTGAGATAGGGAAGCCGAGGCAGTAAATGAAAAATTTCGGTAAGGTTTGATAGTATATATATACTTCCATTCAACAGATACATTGGCCTCCCTCTCTCTTGAACAGCCATTTCACAAATCTCCTCTTTCTTTTACAACTGAAGGAAAATATCAATATTGGTTCACCGCATTCCACGGAAAAAGCTGGTAAACAAAAAAGCTCTCGTGTTTTTTGCCATGCTTTTTTGTTTTTCAATTTCTTTCTATTCCTGCTTTTTCAATGTATCTATTAGCCTTGATTTACCATAAATTTGTGATTTTTTCAGATTCTTTGGCAAAGTCCCGTGTGAATATCCATTTTAGGGGGCTCTGTCTGGATGGAGGTTTACTTGATATTTATGGACCAATAGGAGCCAAAATTGAGTTGTTGAAGTGGAACTGTAACTCAGAGCTGCCAGCTGCATTGGCGAGAGATGAAGAGTTGTCTAGCATTCAAAATTGGGGTTTCTGTAATTATCACTGGTTTCTGAAACGAAAATGTAATTATCACTGGTTTCTGAAACGAAAATGGAGTTACTTTGGGCAAGAACAAGTTAATGTTTGCCTGAACTCGGAAAAACCAATGCATGGTATTTTCTGGACTGTTTATGGATTAGTGCTGTTTGTGATGGGTTTACAGCCTTTCCTATTCAATTTTAATTTTAATTTTTTAGGCTTCCTCCCACGTTTCTCTTCAATCTCAAGTTTCAGTCTACAGTTCAGATTGGCTTCCACTTCAGAGTACAGTTGAGAGTGGCTTCCACTTCTAGCGGGGCAGAGAATGATTTGGCGATTGGATGGCAATTTAAGAACTGTGAAATTTGAAAATATGGATATTTGGGATCAGTTGGAAGCCCTTGTATATCAGACTGTAAACGTTGATACATACAATCTTGTTAAACAGAGTTTGGCGATCTCGGGCATCTCACATGGCTACATTCCTATGTTCTTCTTGGGGTAATGCATTGTGATGGTGATCAGGCTTGTTTATATTCAGGGTTTTGCTGGACCATAAGAGAAATATTGGTGGCAGCACTTGCTGCAAATCTTATGAAATAATGTGCAGCTTTCACAATGGGGAATGGTGATATTGTTTCATGCAGATCAAGAGACTGAATATATATAGCACCTGCAGAGATGTATAATGAAAAGTGGTTAAATTTAAAAGGTGTTTTATCATGTTTCCCTTGGATGTGCGCTATTCCTGTTTATGATTATGGAGAGTTGAAGGTCTTGATATTTGGACTTGTTGAAGATGGCAGATTGCAGGTGAAAATAAATGGTTGGATTATTTGTAGTACCTGTACTATTTTTTAGTGTTTACGAGTCGGTCCTTTATAATTTGCATCTGGTTGAGATTGTTGCATGGAACACCTAGTTTGATCCAAAGAGTTCCTTCCTTTTCTGCAGGAACTTGAACACGTCTCCTCTTATGTGTTATTATGTAGATTGCGCACTACACAGGTATGAGAGTTCCCTGAAAAATATCGGAGATGCTTATTTTAAGAATTGCTTGCAGCTCATGAAGAGTAATCCAAAGCATTTTCCCCTCGGCCTTAAAATTTTCAAAGATGGCAGAAAGAGTTCTTATTTTAGAGGCCTGGTGTGATCATCTGTTCAGTGAAGAAAGTTTTGTGGACATTGCTGTGGCATATTGCATCACATCGTCTTTGAAAAAAAATGCTCTGCGGGTATTTTGTTCAGATACTTTATGAAAAGAAGTGTTAACAATGGCTGGAATGGCTGACAATTGATGAGGTTTAAAGTTTAGTTCTTTAGATGAGTTCCAAGCTCTAGAAAAGCCAGCAGAGGCTGCAAATAATGCGTTAGAGTACTACAATGATGTTTTGAAGTGCCATAAACCTTTCTGGTAACTGCTCTAGAATGGGTGGAGGCTTTAAGGATTGGATTTTATATGACATGGGAGAATCAGCAAAATCCCAGGTTAAATTTGCAGTTATCAGATGTGCAAATTCACTCGTATTTGAGTATGAAGAGGGTGTCGAGAAGATGGAAAATTACTTAGCATGTTATTTGGCTGTAAAACAATGATTACTTCTTGAAACCAAACTACAAATGGAGGGTCAAGCAAAGGAAGATGTAGATGATGATATGTTTTCAAAAACCAGCAGCAATTTTAGTGGAACGGCTGCTCACACACTTGAGTATGGAGCTTTGCTTCGCATTTGTTTTTACCTATATAGGCTTTATATTTTTTTGGTACTGCTAACAAATTACCATTAATGATAGTTAGCTTTGCGGAAATATCAATTTGCTACATCTCAACATCCTTGAAACATACTGCAATTTTATTTTTAAAATTCAATGAATGCATACTTTGTGATCTGCTATTTTCTGCTCTTTAATATCTATGCTTTGCCTGTGATCTGACTTTATGCTACTAAAACTCGATATAGCACACTCTTGGATGGTTGCTTCTAAGCCAACTCCCTAGCTGTTTTGAGTTTTGCAATTTCTGACTACAATTAATATTATGCAGGGACATTAGCCGATAATCTGGGCCGTTTTTCTTACATCCATGGAGCTTATCTTGCAGAGACTGACACTGAGTTTGACAAATAGGTGTTAACTAGTTAAGGGCCATTTGATACTCAGTGTCACACATCGTCTACTGCTAAAATTTAATTATTGTGATATTCCTACAAGTATATAAGCGTGAAACAACTATCTTTAAGTTTGATGATCCTACAGTGAAGTCTACCATGGATTATTTCAGAAGTCTAACATGGATTATTTCAATGGTTGCTTCTTTTCCTTCCATCAGGTTTTATCCTAATTTGACGCTATTGATGGTTGGTTCATCTAGATTTGGTTCTCTAACTACTGAATGCTTGAGATAGCACCATTTCTCAAGTGAGTTAACATTGCCATTATGAATTATCATGTGCTACTTCTTTGCTTGAATTTTACTAAGAAAAGAAAATTGAAAGCTTGCTTTTGTTATGGGTATAGATGAGATTGTTTGATTTCTATTTAGAAAGATACATGTTGCTGCTGTGATTGTAATATTTTTTCCTGTAAGCTTTACATAGATCTTATCCTCTAGTTATTTTGTCAAGAATGAACAACTTAATTAAGGGTTGATGGAAAATGGTGTGATGGGACTTTAATGAATTATCCCTCACTTTCTTTGACATTTTCGTGAGGATTTTGAGTAGGAATAAAGCTAAGTTGAGTAAGGAATCCTCTGTAATGTGAATAAGAAACCACATATGGTATAAATATACAGAAGAATACATTCCTTCTCTTATAAAAAAATCTCCAGATCCAATATAAAAGTTCCTTCCATTCTTGTTTTAGGAAAACCCTAGGTAAACCCTTTAGCTAGTCAGGGTTTTGGAAATCTGCTGTTAAAAACTGATTACAACTAGAATTGAGAAGTTTTGGTGCTTAAAATAGCGTTCCCACAGAACAGGCAGCCTACCTGCTTCAAAAATAGTTTCTTTTGTAACTAGAAAATTTACATCACTCATTTTAGCAATTTGACCATCAAATCCCATTGCAAAGGATTTTTCTACAGCATCATGATGCATCATGATGTCCCTGTAGCCATGTAAAAACTCCAACCATCCTACTACTATGAATTTATCACCAAATTCAGGATATTTCTCTATTACCTCCACTCCAAGTGGTTCATACCACAGCATCCAACCATTGGGATTTTGGGATGACATGGATGCAGAGTGTAGGTATCACAGTAATTGTTGAAGCACTCACTTTCTCTTTGTAAGAAAAAGGTATTATGAAAGGATATCCAAATTCATGATGTTTAGGATATATATTCAGTAGGATCCAAACCATCTTCCAAAACACCACTATGATAAAAAATGTGCCAGTGCAGTCATAATCCTAGTCATACCCGTGCATTTGATTCGGGGGATCTGGAGATTTTTCTTAGCAATGTGGCTCACTAGGTCTCATAATTAATATACACCTTACATTTAATTATGTTTCAAAGGATGAAATGTCAAACATCAATATTGTTTTAATAAAACTCGTGTTGTCGAGGGCTTGACAATTTTGTAGCGGTAGACTCTAAAGTTTCTCTAGTTTTGCTACAAAATTAATTTTGTAGCGTTCTCTTTTCCCAAACCGCAAGTTTCACTGCAAAATTGGCATTCTTCTCCATTTGGAGAGCTTGATTTCAAACTGGCCATGATCCTACAAAATAAATTTAGGGTACATAAAAATATAAGGTTTTTAAAACTCCAAATCTTCATAACTGCAACCTAGTGAAGCAAAAAAATTTGAAAACACAATCAAATGTTACATACATCAATAAATATATCAAGGATTTTGGGCTAATAAGGTCAATAATTTATGTTTGAAAAATAGGTTTCTGAATAGATTTCAAGTTTTAGAGAGCAATATTTAGGTGGCAGACTTTAGTTCTGACATTGGCTCCAACTAGGGACAACACTTCCATGTGAGGTGTTAAGAGCTTGAAGTTTTGTGGTCTTCCCATCTTCTTATGACAAACTGATATGTATGAATACAACTACATTCTACTTCTGCTAAAAATTCCAGAACTTAAACTTAACTGAATAAAGTATTTCCATTGGGTTAATGGAGTCTTATTCAATATAATAGCAAAGTCACTATCATTTACAATGATTTAGGCCACCCACAACGTTAGTAAATAAATAAGTGTTTGAGGAAACACTCACTAACAGGGCCTCCAACAACATCATTCCCATCAAGTTTTTCCAAAATGAAAGTATTATTATTAAGAGCCTATGAAATTCAAAATGTCCCAAACCACATATTATCAAAATTACCATGCTTTGGATTGTCTTCTCTCCAAGATTCCCATCTCAAAACCAAATCACCTGGAGAGAAATTACCCTCTTTTACTCTTGTCGAAGATTGCTTTGACTATGTCTCAATGCACCTGAGTCCTTTCCATTAATGATTCTATAGCCTATTGTGTTTCTATCAATTTATATATCCTTTTCTGGAATACATTAGGCTCTTCAATCTCATCCTGCAAATATTTCAAGACTGACAAGACAAGTTGAACATGAAAACTGGAATAGTTCCATACACTAGTTTAAAAGGAGAAGTACCTATGGATTTTTTTTAGTACTAATCCTATCTTCTCATAGTTCATATTCTAACCTTGTGTCCCATTCTCTTTTATTTCTCGAAACAACAAATTTTTAATTCTATTCATGAGACTTTTATTCATAGATTATGTGAGGCCATTTCCTTGTGGATAATAAGGTGTAGAATTCTTAAGAATTACATTATACCTTTGGCATAAATAAACCATCTGAGCATACTTAAAGGACGAGAATGGTCCGTTAGTCATTTTTGTGTACACCTGAATCTTGCAAAAATACATTCCTTAAAGAAATTAATGATCACCTTAACAACTGCATTCTTGGTTAGAATGGATTCCACCCACTTGGTGAAGAAATTTGTTTCTATCATAATCCACTTATCCTTCTCGATGGATGAAGGATGAATATCTCCAATAAAATATAATCCCCATTGTTGAAAAACGTTGTTGATCATGATAGGTTTTAATGGTAATGGTAGTAACTTTTGTCTTCCAGTGAATATTTGGCACTCTATACAAGCTTTGACTTTGGAAAACACATCAGAAAACAAAGATGGCCAATAATATCCTATACTCGAGATTTTAAAAGTTGTTATTTTCCAATAGCGATGACCCCCACAAGATCCACTATGTAAGTATTCCATGAACATGTGAGCTTCATCATCATGAATACATCTAAATAACATACCCCCTAGATATTTCCAAAACAGAGTTTGGTTCACAATACAATATTTTTCGAGCTCTCAACTTCAAAGATCTGAATTTTTTCCTATTAAAATCAGGTGGACATTGAAAATTTTATAGGAAAAATACAATATCCTTACACTAGGATGATGCATAATACTTTTTCATATTTTGTGAATTTTCATCATTTCTTTGTGTATCATCAATAATAGACTGATTCACAATTGAATTCAACCCAAGCTCTTAGTGATTAGAATCAACAAGAAATTTCGGTAAACCTTGGTGGTCTTTTATTAATTTTTTTGGTTTTATTTCGACATCATACTCAAGCAGTTTCGCTATCCACTTTCCTCTCTTATCTTCATTGTCAAGTTAGACCATATTTTACAATAATGTTTGTGACATATGCAATTGCCTTTGATTATAGAATATAAAGTTTGAATGATTTCAAGGGTTTTACTTAGGCATAAGCATGCTTCCCTATGATATCATACTTTAATTCAACATCTCTCAAGGCCTTGGTGAAGTAAGAAATGGGTTGTTCATAACCATCTTCATTTCTCTGCAATAAAATTGCAGCAACAATATCTTTTAAAGGAAAATATCAGAATGCCATAAATCATGTTGAATAATCTGGACTAATGAGCACAAGAACTTTAGTTAAAGACTGTTTGATTTTCTCAAAAGAATACCTAGCTTCTTTAGTCCATTTAACCTAAACACCTTTCCTTAACATGATGGTAATATGTTTGATAATCTCAGCAAACTTTAGAAATCAACCTTCTGAGAAAATTGATTTTACCTAGGAATGACTGAATCCCCTTTTCATTCCTGGGAAGATTGATTTTCAGTATTGTTTCCACCCTGTCTAGATCAATCTTTATCTCTTGCTAAAAAATGACATTTCCAAGGATTCTACCCTCTTGGATTGAAATTTTTTATTTTTTGGGGTTGAGAGAGAGACCATATCTTCTACACTTCAAGAATGTTTTCTTAATATGATTAAGGTTCTCTTAATCCGACTTGGAAAATATTGTGATTTCATCCAAGTAGATAACAATAAATTTGTATATCTCCCCTACGAAATCTATATCCATAGCTATTTGAAAGGTTTCCCCTACATTCATCAAACCAAAGTGCATCTATTCTTACATGAATGTTGCCTAAGGAGTCACAAAATAATTCTTCTCCTTATATTCCTCATGAACCATGATCTGATTATAACTAGAGAAACCATCTATCATGGAAATTCTCTATGATCCAACCATCCTTTGTATAATTTGGTCCATTTTTGGTATGGGATAATTGTCTATAAGTGAACACCTATTCAAATTCCTAAAATCAACACAGAGCTTGATTTCACCATTCTTTTTCCTAATCGGTACAAGATTAGCAACCCAATTTGAAAACCTTAAAGGCACAATGATTTTAGCATCAAGTAATTTTTTTAGCTCCTTCTCAATGGCATGCAATAAAATCGGATTGACTTTTCTTAGTTTCTATTTTTTTCAGCTCCTTCTCAATGGCATGCAATAAAATTGGATTGACTTTTCTTAGTTTCTACCTGAATGGTTTTGTAGAAGACTTCAAAGGTATTTTATGACGGACTATATTTGCATCAAAGCCTCTCAAGTCCTCATATGACCATGCCAATACATCAACAAATTCTTTCATTAAATCCACATACCTTTTGCGTTGCTCATTTGATAAAATTGTTGACAACTTCACTAACTTTGGATCAGATTCTATACCAATATTACAATTTGTTGTTTTGTCTTCTATAGGTTGGGGAAAAAGATAATGCAGTGTATTTTGGATTCTAAACAATCTTTCCAAAGGGACTAGAAATTCAAGAGGTGACTGATAGAATTGCCAAAAAATTGAAAAATAAAAACATATACACACTTTTATTTCCACTATACAGCATCAGAAAGCTTCTTAGATCAGTGAAGGATTAGGTGGATCCACTTATACAAAAAGGGGTTTATAAAATTCCTTGCTCTTGTGGAAAATATTACATAGAAGAAAAAAGGAAGGCCATCCAAACAAGGTGTACAGAACATAGTACTGACATATGTCTAAATATAATTCATAAATAAACGTTAGCTAAACATACACACACACAAAAAAAAATCCTATAAAAATGGAGGATATGACAGTTTTAGCCAGAATTGACAATTGGTTAAGAAGGAGGGTAAGAGAAGCAATTGCGATTGTTAAAAACCCCAATTTCCTAAATCATGATGATGGATTGACTATAAGAAGAACTTGGCTACCTGCTCTCTTTTAATGAATTCTATTCAAAGATCAAAATATTTAATTTGGATGGCCTCCCATATCCAGAGCCAAATTTAAATTTAAAACTAAAATTAAAATCAAAACTAAAATTATAATTATAATTAAAACCATAATGGATTTATAATTATAATTAAATTAAATTAAATTAAAATTAATCATCTATTCAAAAGTATAATTCAATAAAATTATAATCAATCAAGAATATAAATTTAAAAATTGAAGAAATGGCTTTGTATAACATAAAAAAGGTCGAATGGTATAATGAAGGATCCACACAAAGCAAGGAAGATGTTGTTTGTATTTATACATGAAAGGAAAATGAGAAAGCCTTGTCATAATCAAGTGTCCCAAAGATGAGCTTGGAGAGGAATATAAACATCGATAGAAACATGAAGTTTACTACAATAACTATAGTAGATGCCATAATTAATTTTGAGTTCCATAATATTATAACTAACAACTATGTTTGAAATATCTGTATTTTGTAACTCTTCAACCTCCTCATCTTGATCAATATATGACCCTGAAAACTCACATACTGACTTTAAAAACCTGTTGATTCATGACTCATCTTCAAACACTTACCAATGTTTGATGTTGTATGGGACTGAGGGATTATTCCTAACCTCCACTGCATATTTGAGTTGAGGCTCAGTTGGAACCTTGAAATTTTTGGAAACCAATGCTAAAGAGTCTAAAGTTTCATTAAAATTTCTAGCAATAAAAGAAATATTGAAGGCCAAGAAACATTTTTCAATTTAGTCCCATACCTCATTTCAGCAAGACTTCAATTCCTGTTGTTTGGTAAAATAAATGTTCTTAATACACTGAATAATGAGTTCATAGCCCTCCCAAAACAACCAACTTCTTAATGTCCATATCCTTTGTTTCTCTTAAACCTAACACCAATGATTCATCGACTATATTGTTGGTTGTGTCAAATTCAAGCTTAGACATAAGGGTTAACACTTCATCAAATACAGAAACAAGGACAACCCCTTCTTTGGAACCCTCTTTAGAAGATGCACCATCAAAATACATCCTCCATAGCTTATATTTAATTTTGTGGTTTGTTGTTTTTGAACTTCCTTCTCCACTTGTAAACCTAAAAATTGGTCATTTAAATGCAGGGCACGTGACCCAATGTCTTCTTGAAATACATAGATAGAATGATTGGATGAGTTCTCATGATCACTAACAATGTAAGTTCGCATAAGTTAATTCCATCTGTAAACTTCCTCCTAATGTTTTGGTCCATGACCTTGAAAGCAACATACCAAATTTAGGCGGGATATCTTCTACAACTATGTCCATAAGGATGTTTTTCATTGATAGTTGAGTCAAACTGGAAACTAGATATTTAATGATGCCTAAGCACTTTATAACTTTAGAATCAAAATAATATAGATAAAGAAAGGGATTGATTACACTTATACCAAAATATTCCATCACCACTTTAGGCATTAGGTTATGTAATTCTCCTGAATCTAGAAGGAAGTTATGGAGCATTTTGTCATGAATGGTTAATTTGATGAAAAATGGAGGAGAAAGGTCAATGTTTTTATCCATTTGTGGACCAAAGATTATAGTTGGATTTCTATCCTGCAAGTTCACAGTGTCAGAAGGGACATGATATGAGGAAGGTTGCAAGTACTTGAGGATTTAGTCTTTATAAAACTATTTTTTCATCAATTCATTCAGAAGCACACAAATTTTGATTTTATTCATTTCTTTCTCAAGACTAAAAGAAAATAAGTACATATCTATTTCTCTTATTTATAGGACTTTACCTTTATTAGGATGTTGATCTGATATCTTTTCTACCTATGGAATGGACACATGTCTTACTGGAACAATTGGATTTTTAGGTTGATCTTGAACATCTTATTTCAAAGTTGATGTTAAATTATACTTCTTCTATTGACTGGTATGAAAAACATCTTCCTGTACTTGATTCAAGATCCTATATTGTTTATAATGGCTCTTTGTAATATGACAATAAAATTGATCTTCTTCTATGATATGGATTTCTTATTCATTCTCTTATAGCTTAGCATCAAACTCATCATCATCAACCAAGTTGTTCTAGAGTGGAGGCTGGATTTTCTGATCTTCAGTGTCCCTTCTTTATCTCAGCATGAACTATGGATTCAAAGGATATCTAATTTGATTTGGATTTCTATTATTATTTTCTTGAGTATGCCTATTCTGATATTATTATCAGTCTCCATTTTAGTCAATTTTGATGTCAAATCCTTAATCATTTTTGTCATCTCTTGAATCTTATGCTCTTGATATTTTGAAATAGATGTTGAGAGACCTGACACTTCCTTTTAATTTATTCTATCACCTTCTTGATATTCAGGTTTGGCCCTAAGTCTGTCTACTTCCAAGAGCCTGGAATCCATCTCAAGAGCATCTTCCTGCATATTTGCAAGAATCATGTCTCTCCTTTCTCTCAACAACAGGGAAAAATCAACATCAAATGCATTTGTGAATGTGAGCTTGGATGATGTTTTAGAAGGTTTGATCTCAACATGAATTTCACTATACATTTTATTGAACCTTTTAGTGAAATATTCTATTGATTCATAATTTTCCTCTTTAATGCACCAAACTCTATGATATAGTAAAGATAGTAATTTTATCTTCCCACTACTTCAGAAAGACTTCATCTAAAGCATCAACCCAATACTTCAAAAAGACTTCATCTAAAGCATCAATCCCATGATCAAATTGGTAGGAAAGTTCCTAAACCATTTTCTAACCTCACTATATAGGATCTATACAAAAACTCATATCTAAACATCCTCATGCTCTGTGTTAATTTGATAATCGACATAGTTGTAAGAGGCTATAAGGTGCTCCTCAATAGCAATATCACCTTCACCATTGAACCCTTGAAGGTATTTTTGATAATCACCACCAGGTAAATCATGCCATTTCTATGGTAAGACAAGAGGAGAGTATCTAGAAGCTACTGTGACATTCATTTTGTTGGGTGGAGCTCCTCCACCTCCTCAACCCACTACTCCTGCCATTTGTTGTACTTTATAGGTTTGAGTTTGAGAAGAGGTTGTTATTTTAACTTTAGGATGAGATGTTGGTTGCAAAATAGGAGTGAATATATGAGGAGAAGGGGTTTTGATCTCAAGAGTTTTAAATATTTCTTCCAAAAATTGCTCCACAACAAGAAGGTTAATCAAGGTTTTAAACTCATATGAGCTTTCCTAGTGTGGACTTGCTTGAGGGGTAGGAAAAGGAGAGGTCAATATCTCCTATTTAATTTTCTCAGAGATATTTGGTAAAAAATTTAAAGGTGTACCTAAGAAGGTAACTTCTTCTTCTTTAAGATAAGGAGAATAAATAGTTTCAGGGATAATTGAAGGAAAATAATTTTCTTATTGGGAAGTGATAATTTCAGGAGGGTTTTGAAAGCCAGTCAATTTGGAATATATGGCCTCTTAGAAAATTATACCTTGCTTTAAGATATTTTATGGGTTAGAAACTCTTGAGACATCAAGAGAATCAACATTGGCTCTAGTTCCTTTATTATTGGGAGCTAGAATGAAAAAAATTAAATCACAAGTGAGTATTACGATCAAAATATGCATGTAACTCTTGTTCACCATCAAAATATAGTTATGTTCATTGTCATATATCGCAGGGAAAAATAACTTTGTTTTTTCGATCCCCGAGAACAATGCCATAAAATGTTATCCCTATGGTCTACACCTTCACTACTAGGGTAAAGCTAGGGCACTTAAAATAAGGTGTGGAATTACTTCTGGTTTTAAGTTGACGTGTAGGTTCAAATTGGCCTAGATTTAGGGGTTTTAAACAAGTATTTCAGTATATTTTCAAGGGACGGGTTATGACTTCACAAGCATGCCCTAATGGTTTAACCAAATCATAAGAAGGGAGAGAAAATGATAGAAATAGTAAAGATATAATATCACAGACAACAACATATACATCCACAAGTGAGAGAATCAAACATAGTCCACTATTTGTAGGAAACAAAAAAAAACTCTGTTATTTGTTCTAAAAATAGGCAATAGTCATAATTTCCTTTCTATTTGATCTACAGACAATGAAACATTTAATACCATGTATCAAACATACTGCATTCGAAGGATAGATTGCAAATGAAAGACATGGATATTAAACCAAACCAGAATAGCATTTATATTTGAATCCACTTTGTATCTTGATTCCAAATAAGTACTCTTTTTTTACAAAAAAAAAACAAATTACAAGCCTTTTCCTTTACCAATAACAACCCATTCCTTTCATAGATTGTCTTTTTTAATGGATACATCCCCTAGAAACTAGGATATTAGATCCACTTTCGAAGGATCAACCTTTCTAATTAAAGTTACATGTCAGTTACATGGATAGGATAAGATATGACACATAGACTTGAATTGTATTAAGATCCAAAAATTTTGGAAACTGTTTACTTATCTAATTATCACTTTTGAAATTCATTTAATAGCAAAAAATACAAAACTATAATAAGAAGGCTATCCAAACTTAATATTGATTGGGTTGACATAATCAAAATTACAAAGTAAATAGAGTTTTTGTTGTTAAATTCTGCGATGCATTTTATATTTCTTAAACCTGGAGTTGGAAAGATCGAATCCCTTATGAAAACACTATATTGGTGCTATTCTTGTCCTATTCCAAATTTCAGTTGGCTTGCTAGAAAATGTGACCTAGTTTGATGAACTGTTGTCAGGTTCTCGTTACTGGAGTTCTTAGGGTGTCATGCTAGACATGAGATAATCCAATATATACTTAAATATCAGGTTTTCTATGACTAGCTTGATTCTTCTTTCTTTATTGCATCCATTTATTCCTCCAATATTTATTTTGCCTTCTTAGCACTTTGTTCTTCTTGAAAATATTATGGGCAAAATCGCATATTTTATTATGTTTGCACACCAATTTTCTCGTTCTCTTTTGGATCCTAGCATTTTCCATTAATAACTTCTTAATGTTTTTCCTCAAGCCACTGGATTTTCTTTTCCATGCTCCAATATCTTACGTATTTTTTATTTGGATTTAGGCTTCTTACCCTTAGGTTCTTGCATTGTGCTAGTTTCACAGATATCAATTTGCTCATTTGATTTAACATTATAAGGAAAATATAGAGAAGGTTCTTTGACTTCCTCTTCTTCATTTAGTAAGAAAGCGTCCCAAGGATCGATCTCTGGTAAATCAGGAATGGAATTTATAGTTTTTTCCATATTAATTAGGAGCTTAGCTATCCTTTCTTCCTTTTAGATGGATTGGTCAGAACTTTATTCTGTAGTGAATTGAACATGCTTTGATTTCTAATATTTTTTGGACTTCTAATTCAATATGGAGTCATTTTTAACTTCAGGAGATGTTTGGATCGAATTTGGGGTTCTTTATCTATTTCTTCCCTCCTTTATCTTTTCAAATCAAATTTCTAAATCAATGATTGTTTTACTTTTTAAGGAAGGGCCAAAGATAGACCTGGTGTGAGGACTCCTTAGCTGATACTTTTAGACCACGTCTGATTTTTTTTGGTAGTGCTCTATTGCCTCCTTTTACTAGAAAGATATTTAGGATCAACCTCTTCTTTAGAACTTTGATTATCAGGAGTAAGAGCTTCTCCTTTTTCTATGACAACTAGTTCAAGAAACTTGCCTCCACTTGTATTTTGTGAGGGAGAAACTGTGACATGTGCTTTAGTGCGTATTTATTCCTCTATATCTGAACCGATTTAGATTCAAACCCTACACAAAATAGTTAATGATCCTAGGTTCGGTTGGCCTTCTCAATTTCTTCAAGAATAAACAACTTAATTAAGGATACCTTGATGGTAAATGGTGTGAAGGGACTTTAATGAATTAGCCCTCACTTTCTTTGAGATTTTTGTGAGGCTTATAAGCACGAAGAAAGGCAAGTTGAGTAAGGCATTGTTGGTAATGTGAAGAAGAAATTGCATCTGGTATAAATATACAGAAGAATATCTACCTTCTTCTGTAAAAAAGTGTCGGATCCAATATAAAAGTTCTTCCATTATTGTTTTACGAAAATCCTAGGTATTCCCTTTTGCTAGTCAGCAATTAGTCTGAATTTTAAATGTGCTTTTGAAGAGTAGTAAGATAGTTATAGATGTATTTTTTTTTTATACAAATGTGAAATACAATTTATAATGAACTTGTTTCTATTATGTAGATGTTTTTCAAGCTCCTATAGTATGATTTCGTTGGGTCTTTTTCATGGAAGGAGTTTTTGAGTGTGTTTCTCAAGGAAACTCAAAAAATGTAGGGCACATTTTTTTTTGGATAATTTGAAAGATGGAGTTCACATAACCATCAAAATTAAATCCTAGTTGGTGTTGGCGTATGAGTTGTGGAATTTAGCAGTGTGCTTCTAAGGAATCAACTTCCCAGTTTACTAGAACAGTTACTCTATTAACATAATCATCCTAAAAAGAAAGATTCAAAATTTTAGTGATCCTCTTTGTAAACTGACATTGTAGCCGAAACTTCTATTAATTTACATACAATAAATTTTGATAAGTTTTTAACTTTTTCAATGTATTCGAAATAAATTATTTTTTCTTCCAAAAAAAAGGTCCATGAAGTTTATCATTCAAGTGAACTAATAATAATAATAATAATAATAATTCTCAATATATAATCAGAGTTGCACTATTTGGTTTTAGAATCATAAGCTAATTGTCTCAACTAGTTATCTCCTAGAAATATGTTGGGATGTCTCCCATCAACTCCGTCTCTTAGATAAATTAAGTTAACCTCTAAGGTATGAGTTTCAAAATATTTAGTTAACACCTAATTTTGAATACTTATTTTAAATAAAAAGGAAAGAAGCATTGGATATAGCAAATTTCAAAATCTTATTTTATATCACAATTCAATAGAGAGGATACCAGAAAACTAAAGTAGTCATAGGAAAGATACAAAAATCAAATAAAATCATACCAGTTGAGTAGTCTACCCCAATATAACCTAGCTCACATTCACATGATCCAATTGGGTTGTATGCACCATGCCCACTACATTTAGTAGGGAAATTTCCTGTGGTGAATGAGCTCCCTATGAGATAGCTTCAATGAAGAAAATATATACTGAAGCAGAATAAAAATTCACAGTCCATATCTAGAGGTATATAAAAAAATACTAAAGCTTAGTTTCCTACTAACTCACAAACAATCAGTAGAAGGAACTTACTTGTATTGCAACCATCACCAATAAATCCAAAAAAGTAATGGAATTTCCTCTCTATGAATTCACCATTCAATTTACATGAATGTGGGAATTGACTAGGTAATGCCAATGGTGCATCATCACAAAGTTCATGATAATCAAGACAAACCAATTTGCCTGCAATGTATGACGAAATATAAGAGAACAATCAATCACAAAGTTAAAACTCAAATAAACACAACAACCTAGTGCAATAAATGTTAGAAATCATACCATTGAATCATGAAAAGGAAATTACTCCACTCTCTTCAGAACACGTTTTCCATATATCATCAACAATAACCATGATAAACACATAACTACATTCATCTCAAATAGGCTCATAATTACAAATAAACTTGGTAAAAATAAGTAACCACACTGTAAGGAGTAGTGGGGCTAATACCCTACTCCATGAGTTATTTGATCCCTCTTCTGTAACCTAAGATAATGCAACAAATATTCACAAGACTAAAGAAAATCAGAAAAACTAAAATGGCTTTGTGGTGAAATGAATATTTTGTCAAGTCAATTAAGATAGTGTCACACTACCTGCAAATTTTCCAAATCTTTGTATTAAGATGATGCAATAAATCTTCCCATGACCAAAGAATATCAAAAAAATAAAGTGGCCTTGGGATAAAATGAATATTTTTTCAAGTCAATTCCATAGTGTCATACTACTTGTTTTTCCCCAAGATCATAGGAATGTTGATTGGAACTTCCTCCTTTCATCCCCATAGTATAGGATGTTGAACCAACTTCAATAGCCTTATTCAATTTAATATAGAAATGATCACAAACATGATACAATTTATTAGGATTTGGAGCCAAATAATCCTTGGGGGTCTTCTTGGCACTACACCCATGGAAGAAAACAAGCCCATAGTTATAGTAAATGACATTTTCTTTTAAAACCAATTGGAATCCGAAAACTTGAACACATATATTGGTCAACTGCTAACACCCACTTATGAATACATATAGCTACTGTGAAACTAGAACCACACACTACACTTTTGACTTGTTTGTCTTTTAAAGCTTTAACCAAAGATGGAGAATTTCTATCTTCAATATCACCATGCCCTAGACATCCATTTTCCCCCTTTCCTCATGTATACACTTATTTTTTTATGTTAAAGCTACAACATGACAATCACCACAAACTATATCCTCTACAAATACATTATGACGCTTACCTTCCACACATACTGGAAGCTTCCAATAAGATTGAGGATTTACCAACTAACCATTAATTGTCGAAAATTAGGTTCAACAAGTGTATCCACGCAAGTTGGAACAAGTCTGGGATCCTTGTCTCCATTCCCAAGCCTTCCTTTATCCCCGTCTTCCTAGGTAAATAGCTTCCTATATGAGCAATTGTTAGAGCTTGAATACCCTACCATAACTTCCACTACAGTAGCAATATGCCACACCCCACAAGATTATCTTACATTCCTCAATCCCTTTAAGGATTCAAATTATCTAGATGAAGTTGCACTTTTTTTATTCCTATGCTCCAACAAGCCAAATTTTCCATCACCAAACTTAAACAGTTGACCTGCTGAAGTTACAACAATAGTGTTCTAAGGTCCACAAGAAATTGAAGAGACATGTATTCCCTCTAAAAGACCATTTACTTTTTGGGTACCCACTAACTCACTTCATAATTCCCAAGCCGTAGAAGCCCAAAATTGTGATTTACATCACCCCATGTCTAGAGATATCCCAAGAGAGTGACAACACATGTATGATAGTTCTCACAATCTATAAGTTCAATGTTCATATTGGCAAGAGAATCTACAAGTTTAGGCTAAGAAATATCTTCATCCACTCCATGACCAATCCAACCTCCTGATTCCTCTCCCTAAAAAAATACTCCTCCCTTGCTTTGTTAGCAGAGGAACATGCCACCCATGACAAGCAATATTATGAACATCCAACACCACTTCTAATTCCAACCCTTTTGGTGAAAGACCATATATTTTGATATCGGTATAATTCCCTACTCTATACACACCACCACCCAAAACCCCATCCCTAGTTCCTTCTCCACATATAAAAACATCTCCCAAGGAATCCCCATCATCTTGACCTAAACCTTGGCTTGATGAACTTACTACAATAAACAGACTAATTCTAAAAGCATCCAATGTTATTGCTCTAGTATGTCCATTTACACCGTCTAAACTTTTTTATGATGAAAATGAGTGAAGATAACCTCCAATAGAATCGAACTGAAAGAAACCTTTTGGTGGTACAAAATACAATATCCCATCATAAAAATCCTTCTCCAAATCATGTCGAGGAGGAATCTCATAAGGAATTTGACTATGGTGTATGTCTCCTCTATCCTGAACTAACAAGGGGGAAAATGTGATTCCAAAAGACAATTGTTGACTAAAAATGTCAGAAACAAAGAGAATGATGAAACATTGTATTTACTAATCTAGAAACTGCTAGAGAATTTTTTTTATTGATTCCTACTTGGAAAATAACCACTGGATTTTGACAATGCACTCTTTGAAAATCCCAATATGTGATTGTCATACCTTTTGTACATTGTCTACACTACCAAATGGGGATCTCAAAGGGGAATTTCTTATAGTGTAAAAGTAACAGGGTTGTTTGTTTCAGATGATGCTGCTCCATCACTTTTGAAATTTGTTTTCCAATTTATATGTTGACCACATGAAATCAATGTTTTAAGTCCAAAAAACCATACTTCTTCTTCATCTTTATCTTTACAAATCTGAATTAAAAAAATAACCTACCCTTAGTTTCTCTAAAGTAAAAATTCCACTTAAATGCAAACTTAGAAAATCCCAAATTCATTCGTGCGGAAAAAAATAGTTTTCTTTGTATTGGTTGAAGAATAAAAACTTTGTGGTACATATAATAATCAAAGTTATTCTTGGTTGGGGAAGACCATTTCCTTCAACTCAATCGCACAACCTTAAACAAGTTCAACTAGAACTTGAGAATATCAGGATGCTTCCCCAAGAGGATATTTTCAACACTTTTCAATGGTTTCAATTGGAACATTCTTTTAGGAGTGAGGAGTACATGGTTAAGGGGTCTATGGTTAGAGCCATATTCACGAAATATACAATGGTGAAAAACCATATAAATTCCATTCTTACATCAACTTAGGAGTGAGGAGTTTTAAGGTACACACTATCTACCTCTTTTTTTCTATTTTTCTTCAACTTCAGACATCTTGTGTCATATTCTCAAACTTAGATGGGAAATGTTTTGCCACAACCTAGGCATAACTCTTCCGAAACTAAGAATTTTCTTACTTCTTGTGTGTATTGCACTATGTTTTTTTAAGTATTCTAGAGTGATTCCTCCAATCTAATGCAAACTAACTCTAGTTTTTTATTGGCTACAAAGCAATTCAATTGTGGTGATTACAGAAAAAATTAGAGATTAACTAAGACCAGGATTAGAATATTTTCACTAAAGATAAGTTTACCAAACTCTTTGAAATCCATAGCAAAGGAAACATTGTATAATTAAACATTCCTTGTACTTATGGAACCTACCAAGTTTTTAATTGATGAGAAATACTAATGATGTTAGAAAAATCACCAAGATGGTAAACCAAACCTTGATGATAAATCCAAAGATTAAATGTGATATAATAGAGGTTCCAGGATTATTTTCATTTAAATCAACAAACCATGCCTTGCAAGGAGTGAACATGAACAATATCAACAATAGTTATTCCTTTGATGACATCATGAAGCATTGGTGCAAAAGCTACTAACTGACTTCCAGGTCCATGATAGCCTACAGGAACAGGGGGTGAAGGAAGATTTACAACCAAGCATATTGTATGTTCCTGTAGGTATGGCCAATAATAAGAAAATAGAGGAAAAAAGAAACAAAATTTTATCAATTTATTTCCTTAAGCATATATTATATAAGAAAAACATTCCCTAGAAAGTAATATCCTAAGAAAATAGACAAGGTGATAAATTCCCATGTTTATAGTATATACATTTAGCTCACTAAAGCTTGTATATTGAATGGGAATTCCAAAGTATCAGAATTTGTATTCATTAAAAAACTAGAAAATCCATTCAACATGATTTCAAGGACTGTATTATAATAGAATATAGTACTCAATGGAGAAACACACTTTACTTCCCGTCATATATGAGGCTTGCACGATAAGTTATTATCAACATTGTCACCAATTAAGTATGTTAACCCTTCATTAACCTAAATATAAAAAAATATCATTATTTCAAGTATGTAACAATATTATATCCTGCTCCAATTCAATGGATATTTACTTGCTATACAACAATATATTTAGTACACTCACACAATTTTTTCACTCTAAAAGACTCATACAATAGGGTAAATAAATAAAATTCAAATCCAAAAGAAGAGCATAGAAATAATGGCATGTAAACACACACCCTTGCAATCTCATATCACTCCTTGTAGGAGTAGCAGAAACAACATTTCCAATGGCACCAAAATAAACATTAAATAAAATGAGTGAGTGAATAGATGCATTAAAACATGCCCTTATATCACTCCTTGTAGGAACGACAGGAATAAAATTTCTAGTGGCATCACAAGGAACATTAAATGAAATGAACCAGTGAATAGATGCATTAAAACATGCCCTTATATATTAGGTAACATGCCCTTATTTCTTAGGTCACATGCCCTTAAAGCAAAAAGTTTTTAGTTTAAATGGTCCGAAGACTATGTAAAGTAAATAGAAAGTTTGCAGTTGATTCATAAAACATGATCATCTATATCGATGATTTTCCCAAATATTTCTTTGGCCACTGATGAAACTCACTTATGTCTCCTTCAAACGTTCACATCCATCAATGTTATCTTCATAAACAAGGGATATGCTATTTGTGGCATTAATGAAATTTACATTTGCACTTCAGGACCAAGTGCCACTCCATGGATCATAAAAAGAGACTAAATTCATCCAATGATGGAAATTGCACTATTATATGGATCTAATATGTTCACTTTCTCACTTACTTGTAATATGTCATGCCCTGCTAGAGTTAATGGGAACCATCAGAAAACAAAAAGTATACAAAAATATAAGAAAAAAATTATTACAATTAAATTCCAAAAACATGCATATTTATTGATATAACAAAATCATATGCACTCACTGAGTCAATATTTGAAATATGAGCAGGAGTTGGCACTGATAAGAAATGATGAGGTGCATCAATGTTGTGAGATTTTTTACTTTATGAGACAATATTGTTTCCTTTAATTATATCTTGCATGCGATTACATCATGTAAAAATCAAATATAACATTATAAGGACACAATAGTATAGCAGAACAATAATAAATATATCATTAAAAAAATAAAAATAAGACCTAAATCAATCAAATTGGATTATGAAACCAAGTGAAGAAATGTTTGCAAGGGAATGATAATTAGATTACCTCATCTAAATCACTATGAAATCCCTTATTTTTCCATGTAGCAACAATAGGTTCAATGGAGGAGGGTATGGTTGACACTATCTTTGTCAACCCATTTATGCATTCCATTACATGTTTATAATTCTCACTATGATTTTCAACAGTAGATGTGGTTTTTCTTTTCTCGACTTCATTAGATGGCATTGATCTTCGTATTGGATTTTTTGACATATGCTTATGTTTAAAATTTCCTAAATCTACCATTATATAGTCATCCATTTCACTCACATCTATTTCCAATTTTTCACCTTCATGAACCAACAAATCATTATCAACACACAATTAGTTGGATATATACACAAATCAAAATGCAATATAACACAATGTAATTACAAATATACTTACAAAAATTCCATACATGATGTATTTATAAAAAAATCCATATACTTACAAACATGTTTTGATTGGATCACCACCCACCACAACCAAATCAATCTTTCACATTATCTCCTGCTTTCTTCCTTTTTGTACTCTTTTCCATATACTCTTCAACATGCATACTTTCCTTCAAATCTTCCCATTGTTTGGGAGTCAAGATGATGTCCCTATATTTTCCATCCAAGATTAATTTTATACATTTATGCCTAAAATTATTAATCAATTTTCTCATTATGTCCTTGTAATATTTGGTGTAAATCCTTCCACCAACAGTCTCAAAGGAATTTTCCATTTGTTGAATCAATTGATCCATATTTCTTGAATCTTGATCTGCAAAATTGTCTTTGGTGATCCAAATGAGACCTTATTCTCATTCCCAACTCTAAGGTCCACCCTATTTTTCCTCAACCAAATAATCCTTCTTCCCTTTTGATTTTCTTTACTTGTCTCCTCTTTCTATGCACCTATACATACCTTGACTAATGCTTCATCTTTTGATGAAAGCTAACACATATTTAGTTGAATCAAAATTTGGTGATGCCGAATAAGCACTCATATTTTTGGACACAACAAGTGTTTTCTCTATGGAAATTGAAGGCCTAATTGGTTCCTTATTGGCCACATTAGGTGTGGCACTATCTATCTCACCAATTTGCTTAGATGAGCCTTCAAATATTTGTTTTAGTTTTAAATAAAATTCTTGCAAACCTAATTCTCTAGAATATACAATGTCTTCAACAATATCAACTTAGACATGATCATCATGTAATATGTCAAGAATCTGATCATTAGTATTGTCAACATCATCTTCATGTATTGGTCCACCAAGGCATAGGATTTTATGAGATACCAACAATGTGCCTTTGCTTTCCTTTTGTTTCTGCTTATTTTGTGTAGAATCCACCTTTTCCCTATAATTTTTTTTATTATTAAATTAGAATCGAAAGCATAGATGTTCTACATAATCAAATATATTATATACAACTATCATAAAATATGCATAGAAGTGAAAAAGTACGAGGAGTAACCAATTTGATTGTTCATTGTATCCACAGTTAAAGATTTTAAGAGTAAGTGGAAAACTATGGTGAAAATCTTTCAATTCGACAAGTTTCGAACCTTTTAGGCAGGTTCAACTTCAGGAGAACAAGAATCTCACTTTTATTTTGCACCCAGTTGTGAGGTATAAATATTGTTAGTTTTTGTGAAATTTTATAATTTTTATATTTTCCGTCGGTTTTGATTGAAAAAATCAATAAAAGTTTATTTTAAGGTTTTAGTGAGATTTTAGTTTAATTAATTTTTTTTTTATAACTTATGCAATTTTATAAAAAATTGATTTAATGTTCTAAACTTTAGTTTTAAATTTATTTTTATAATGAAAACTTTGTATAATGTTTAAAATGTTTGATAATACTTATTAATTTTTCTTTTTAATGTTTTATTATATTTTTTTAGGGTGACAAATCATCATCTTGAATATTTGCATTTCCATCAAGATCACAATCATGATCACTCATGTATGCATCTGCTTGATTTTCTTCATCGTCCTCAGACAATAGATTTTCCTGACCATGTGCTACATTCTCTATTTCAACCTTTTCATTGGAAATCAAAGTTTCTTCTTCAAATACAACTCTATTTTCATCTTCATATTCTTCTTCCAATCTTTCTTGTAGACTGTTACATTTCCCATCAACCATGATATCAACATATTCCATAAATTTCATTTTCGAACAAGAATATACTTGAATGGAATACCACCATGCTAGGCTTGTTACATCATCTATGAGAAATTACTGGGTAATTTGAAGGTCAGTGATGGCCTCAAGGACCAACTACATCCAAAATATTCAATTTATAGGCTGATTTCCTGCTTGAAATCCTATTTCCGCAACATTGCGGGATGCGAGATCCACAAATTTCAATTTCTTCATTCTGCAACTTTGTTTCCACAACTCTTTTTCTACAACTCTGTTTCCACAACAAAATTTTCACAACTTGCGGATTGCGGGTTCACAACTTTTTAAACTAGCTTTCCACAAAATAATTATGGCTGCAAAGGTCCATCTCGCATGTGGATTTCAGGTTGCGGTATCAACTTGCCGAACTTGCCGAAAACTGAGTTCCCACAATTTCCATATTTCCACAATTCTTCCATGTCGTTGATTTTTGCGGGTTGATTCTCGATCGTCGATATGTTTCCAGATGAGGAACAGATTTTAGCCATTGATTTCTATCATGATCCTTCTTCGCCATTTGATCTTCTCTGATATCTATATTTGTAGCATTCCTAATTGATCACTGAAAGGATCAATTTCTATGCAATTCGAAAGCTAAGAATTTATACACATAATTATATATGGAGTGAACGCGAGATCAATTATATGAAACCAAGAATTCATCAAAACACAGCGGAATGTAATCCTCTGTTCTTTATTTAATTTGATCGGCAATTTAAACATAGAGAATTCAACATATCACTCCTTTTGTGCACACTCTCACTCTTCCACTCCCTTATCATATTTTGATCTATTACATTCAAACTAATTTATAACACTCAGAAACTTGTTAGATTTGACTAAATTTCACCTGAAGATCTAATAAAAAGACCCTATCGCAAAGATCAATCCTTGAGAAATACATGGAGGGATCAAGGAGAACAAAGGAAAAATTTCCACTTATTACAAATTCAAAACTAATTCTATCTACTTGTCATCGAACCCTATCCATTTAGAACTTTGATTACAAGGCAAGATGACTCATCAATCAATGAACTTCGAGCTAGATACCAAATTGATTCATCAGTCAACAAAATTCGAGCTAGATGCTCCTGCATCATACACCTGGGGAAGAAAAGAATTTTTCATTAAGTCTTCAGGAAATAAATTGTACTTGGAAATTTCTTGCTCTGTCATCCAGGTTGCATCTTTAGTACGATGACTTCTCCATTTGACCAGGTAATGAAAGAAGTTTTTTTTCGTGATCTTCCTTAAGATTCGTTTGTTAAGGATGGATTCAATTTGAGGTTGTTCTTTTTGTGGAATCTATCCTTGCCAATATATAGCTGGATCATCTCTATCTGAAGTTACACCATCTAGTTGGATACCTACATCTCTAAAAGAATATAAATCTGAAACATTAAAAATTGGTGAAATCAAAAGGTCAGAAGGAAGTTCAATTTCATAAGCATTTGTTGAAAAATTCCTTAAAACTTTACAAGGTCCAATCTTTTTAAGCTTCAACTTATTATAAATTCCTTTAGGTAACCTTTCCTTTTTAAGATAGGCCATCACTAAATACCCAATATGAAAATTCACTTCTCTCCTCTTTAGGCCTGCTCTCTATTTATACTTCTCTGCACTTTCCTGTAATCTCTTCTTGATGGTTTCTTATATCTCATGCTTACTAACTGCAAAGTCTTCACCCTCTACACTTCCCTTTTCCTATTTTCCAAAATATCTAAGTTCATATACACCTCTTGGATGCATCCCATAGACAATTTGAAAAGGACTCATACCTGTACTTCTATTGGGTGAATCATTGTATGCAAACTCAGCCTGAGCTAAAGCTAAGTCCCAATGTTTTGGATGTTTATACACCATACTTCTCAGTATATTTCCCAAGCTCCTATTTACCACTTTAGTCTGTCCATCATTCTGAGGGTGATAAGCAGAACTAAAACTGAGATTAGTCCCCAATTTCTTCAATAGAGTTCTCCAAAAATGACCAAAAAAATTTGTATCTCTGTCAGACACAATACTCAAAGGAAAACCATACAACTTTATAATTTCTGAAAATAATAGATTAGCAATGTTTGTTGCATCATTAGTCTTTTTGGATGCAATGAAATGAGCCATTTTATAAAATCTATCCACTGCAACATAAATTGAATCATGACCTCTCTGAGTTCTAGGTAAACCTAAAACAAAATCCATGCATATGGAATCCCAAGGCCTAGCTGGAATATGTAATGGTTCATACAATCCTGTGTTCTGACTTCTCCCTTTTGCATGTGGACAGACTCTACATCTTTCAACAAATTTCTTCACATCATGCTGCATATTTGGCCAAAAATAAAAATTACTCACCAGAGCAAAAGTCTTGTCTTGCCCAAAATATCCCGAGAGACTCCCACTATGTTTTTCTTGAATTAAATTTTCCCTCATTGAACATCTTGGAATACACAATTTATTGTCTTTGAACAACAATCCTTCCTATAACATATAATCTAGCCACTGGATTCTGTTATGGGTAACATCCTTGAAATCTATATCCTCTTTATACATAGTAATCAAATTTTCAAATCCCAAAGTACTGACCTTAACTTCCTGGATTACCAAACTTATCCTGCTCAAAGCATCAACAACTTTATTAGACTTACCACTTGTATGTTTGATAACGAAGGTAAATTTCTGCAAAAATTCTACCCATTTAGCATGCTTGTGATTTAATTTAGGCTGGATGTTGATGAACTGCAAAGCATGATTGCCAGAATACAAAACAAATTCCCTAGGCATTAAATAATGTCTCCACTTTTTAAGAGCTTGCACAACAACATATAATTCTTTATCATATGAAGAGTACTTTTGCTTAGCTTCATTGAACTTTTCACTGAAATATGCTACTGGCCTCTGCTCTTGACTTAAAACTGCTTCCACTGCTGTTCCACTGGCATCTGTCTCCACTTGAAACTTTTTATCAAAACCGGGCAAAGACAAAATAGGCTTCTCAGTTATTTTCTTCTTCAATAATTTAAAATTTCTATCATCTGCTTCCGTCCATTTGAAAGGTTGTTTACTTCCTTTGAAAGTATCTATCAAAGGTGCACACATATGACTTAAATTCTTATTGAAATTCTTATAGAAACTAGAAATTCCATGAAAAATTCTCACCTCATAAGCATTCCTTGGAACTAGCTAATTTAAAATTTCTTGCACTTTAACAGAATCCATTTTTAGTCCTTCTTCTGAAACCATGAACCCCAAGTAGATCAATTCTTTCTTTAGGAAGCTACACTTCTTCAAATTTATCAGCAACTTATCCTTCTACAATGTTCTCAACACCAACTTAAGGCGCCTTAAATGCTCTTCTATGTTCTGACTGAAAATAAGAATATCATCTAGATATACTATCACAAATTTTGCAGTAGACTCCTTCAGAACCTCATTCATCAATCTCATGAAAGTACTGGGTGCATTTGTAAGCCCAAATGGCATCACTAACCACTCATATAGACCATCATTAGTTTTAAATGGTGTTTTCCATTCATCCCCTTCTCTTATTGTAATCTGATGATACCCACTCTTCAAATCTATTTTGGAAAAATATTTTGAACCACTTAAATAGTCCATCAGATCATCAATTTTGGGTAAAGGAAATCTATACTTGATAGTGATCTTGTTGATTTCCCTAGAATCAGTACACATTCTCCACCCACCATATTTATTTGGACTTAGCACAGTAGGTTCAACACAAGGAATCAAACTCTCTTTCACTAATCCCTTCTCCAAAAACTCCTGTACTTGCTATTTGATTTCTTCATTTTCTAGAGGGGTTAATCTGTAAGCTGCTTTGTTAGGTAAACTTGCACCAGGTATTAAGTCAATGTGATGACTAACACTTCTTACAGGAGGTAATTCATTTGGAAATTCATCCACAATAATGTCAACATATTCATCAAGCAAAGTTTTAACTTCATCTGGAAAATCATCCAAATTTGTAGAAGTTAAAATTTCCTTTGGATTACCATTAAGTGAAAAATGTAGATCCTTTTCTTTCTGAATTTCTTGTAACAGTTCTTTTCCAAACATCAAGAGAATGCTTGATCCTAAACTTCCCTGAACTACTTCATCTTCCAAGGGTGACAAAGTATGTCTCTTCCCATCTTTCTCTAGAGAATAAGTATTCTTCCTCCTATCATGAACCGCTTTCCTGTCATACTGCCATGGCCTCCCTAAGAATATATGACACACATCCATAGGAATTACGTCACACAATATTTAATCCTTGTAAGTACCAATATATAACTCCACATTACACTGCTCATTCACCAAGAGCTGATGTCCTTTCTGTAACCAGGACACTTTGTAAGGATTGGGATGATTCATATTCAATCCCAGCTTCTCTACTATCTCCGTGGAAACCAAATTATCAGTACTACCACTATCAATAACCATTTTACAACACTTACCTTGTGACTTACACCTGGTTCTGAACAGACATTTCCTTTGAGCTGGTTTATATACCTCTTTCTTTGTCTTCACCAAGACTCTCTTCAACATAAAAAAAAGTAAGTGAGTGTCCATAAAGAAAAAGTAACCAATTATTGATTTTCCAAACCATGAGCTAGAAACAATGTGCCTTTGCTTGGCTTTTGGTTCTGCTCTATTTCTCCAGAATCCAACTTTTCCCTATAAAACAAAAAACTTATCAAATGAGAATTGAAAGCATATATAGGTTACGTCATGAAATAGATTATATACAACTTTCATGAAACATGCATAGAAGTGAAAAGGTACAAGGAATAACTACTTACTTATTTCCAAAACCAAGAGATGACATATATTCTTCATTTCTTGTGATCTATTCTTTACGAACACACTCATATTCTCCAACATTTTCATCATTGCTTGGACCCCTTTTACGTTTCAAGCCCTTGTGAACCCACAATCCACAAGTTGCAAAATTTTTGTTGTGGAAACAGAGTTGTGGAAACAAAGTTGCGGAATGAAGAAATTGAAATTTGTGGATCCCGCATCCCGCAGTGTTGCGGAAATAAGATTTCAAGTAGGAAATCAACCTGTAAATTGAAGTCTTTGGATCTAGTTGGTCCTTAAGGCCATCACCGACCTTCAAATTACCCAGTAATTTCTCACTGATGAAGTAACAATCCTAGCATGGTGGTATTCCATTCAAGTATATTCTTGTTTGAAAATGAAATTCATGGAATATGTTGATATCATGGTTGATGGGAAATGTAATAGTTTACAAGAAACATGGGAAGAAGAATATGAAGACGACAATAGAGTTGTATTTGAAGAAGAAACTTTGATTTCCAATGAAGAGGTTGAAATAGAGAATGTAACACATGGTTAGGAAAATCTATTGTCTGAGGACAATGAAGAAAATCAAGCAGATGTATACACGAGTGATCATGATCGTGATCTTGATGGAAATGCAAATATTCAAGATGATGATTTGTCACCTTAAAAGGAAAATTACTAAAAAAAATATAACCATGATTTTTTTAACCAATTATTGATTTTCCAAAGTGAGTGTCCATAAAAAAAAGTAACCAATTACTGATTTTCCAAACCATGAGATGGAAACAATGTGCCTTTTCTTGCCTTTTGGTTTTGCTCTTTTTCTCCAAAATCCAACTTTTTCCTATAAAACAAAAAACTTGTCAAATGAGAATTGAAAGCATATATAGGTTACGTCATGAAATATATTATATACAACTTTCATGAAATATGCATAGAAGTGAAAAGGTGCAAGGAATAACTACTTATTTCCAAAAGCAAGAGATGACATATATTCTTCATTTCTTGTGATCTATTCTTTACGAACACACTCATATTCTCTAGCATTTTCATCATTGCTTGGGCCCCTTTTACGTTTCAGACCCTTATTCTTCATAGCCTTTATGCCTAACATTTCCCATAAAACATCATTAGTACATGGACAAACAAAGACTATAAAATATCTCAATTTTATAATCATGTATTATGATTAATAAGAACGAGTATAAGACAATATTTCCTTGCATATGATATGGTTCTATGCAATGTCTAAATGTGTGATATCATTTGAGATTGGCATAATGCAATTCTATTATAACATTAAAATGAAGGTCAATATGCAACATAGTCAATTCCAGGATTTGTGAATTGGACATGCGCATTTGCATCTCACTGTAACATTTATTAAAAAATTACATTCCATATATGACCACATATTGTATCTAAAAGTCTTGTTTAACACACACACACACACACAACTTTTGTCCATCATGATGAGATACAATTAAAGCATAATTCTTCCTTTTTTTGTTAATACTGAAACTAAAAAACATCCATTCATAGCATTTCTCAGACATAATATGATTGTAAGGAACATAAGGAAATCATATTTGAGACATTTGCACAGTACTGAAAACAAGTATTTGGCTATTCCCATGGCCAAAAAAATGAAATCCATACAAATTTTAGTATAGAGTTTAGTACAACCATCGACTAATCCCATGTCCAAAACAATAAAATCTAGTTTTCATAGTGAAAATTTATTCCATAATTTTAAGGTGACAAATCATCATTGTGAATATTTGCATTGCCATCAAGATCACGATCATTATCACTCGTGTATGCATCTGCTTGATTTTCTTCATCGTCCTCAGATAATAGATTTTCCTGACCATGTGTCACATTCTCTATTTCAACCTCTTCATTGGAAATCAAAGTTTCTTCTTCAAATACAACTCTATTGTCATCTTCATATTCTTTTTCCAATGTTTCTTGTAAACTATTACATTTCCCATCAACCATGATATCAACATATTCCATGAATTTCATTTTTGAACAAGAATATACTTGAATGGAATACCACCATGCTAGGATTGTTACATCATTAGTGAGAAATTACTGGGTAATTTGAAGGTCGGTGATGGGCTCAAGGACCAACTAGATCCAAAGACTTTAATTTACAGGCCGATTTCCTGCTTGAAATCGTATTTCTGCAACACTGCGGGATGCGAGATCCGCAAATTTCAATTTCTTCATTTTGCAACTCTGTTTTCCGCAACTCTGTTTCCACAAAAAAAAATTCGCAACTTGTGGATTGCGGGTTCACAAATTTTTAAACTAGCCTTCCGCAAAATAATTACGGTCGCAACGGTCCATCGCGCATGTGGGTTTCAGGTTGCAGTATCAACTTGCCGAAAGCTGAGTTCCCGCAATTTCCATATTTCCACAATTCTTCCACACCGTTGATTTTTGTGGGTTGATTCTTGGTCGTCGATCTATTTCCAGATGAGGAACATATTTTAGCCGTTGATTTCTATCGTGATACTTCTTCTCCATTCGATATTCTCTGATATCTATCTTCGCAGCATGCTTAATTGATCACTGAAAGAATCAATTTCTATGCAATTCGAAATCTAAGAATTTATACACAGAATTCTATATGGAGTGAACGCGAGATGAATTATATGAAACCAATAATTCATCAAAACAAAATGGAATGTAATCCTCTGTTCTTTATTTAATTTGATCGGCAATTTAAACACAGATAATTCAACATATCACTCCTTCTGTGCACACTCTCACTCTTCCACTCCCCTATCATATTTTGATCTATTACATTCAAACTAATTTATAACACTCAGAAACCTGTCAGATTCGATTAACTTGGACTTGGAGATCTAATAAAAGAAACCCTATCGTAAATATCAATCCTTGAGAAATACACGGAGGGATCAAGGAGAACAAAGGAAAATTTTCCACTTATTAAAAATTCAAAACTAATTCTATCTACTTGTCATCAAACCCTATCCATCTAGAAATTTGATTACAAGGGAAGCTGACTCATCAGTAAATGTACTTCGAGCTAGATGCTAAACTGATTCATCAGTCAACGAACTTCGAGCTGGATGCTCCTACATCATACATCTGGGGAAGAAAATATTTTTTCATTAAGTCTTCATGAAATACATTATACTTGGAAATTTCTTGCTCTGTCATCTAGGTTGCATCTTTAGTAGGATGGCTTCTCCATTTGACCAGGTATTAAAAGAAGGTTTTTTTCTTGATCTTCTTTAAGATTCGTTTGTCAAGGATGGATTCAATTTGAGGTTGTTCTTTTTGTGGAATCTATCCTTTCCAATCTATAGCTGGATCATCTCTATCTAAAGTTACACCATCTAGTTGGATACATGAATCTCTAAAAGAATATAAATCTGAAACATTAAAAATGGGTGAAATCTGAAGGTCAGAAGGAAGTTCAATTTCATAAGCATTTGCTGAAAACTTCCTTAAAAATTTACAAGGTCCAATCTTTTTAAGCTTCAACTTATTATAAGTTCCTTTAGGGAACCTTTCCTTTTTAAGATAGGCCATCACTAAATCTCCAATCTGAAAAATTCACTTCTCTCCTCTTTAGGTATTCTCTCTATTTATACTTCTCTGCACTTTCCTGCAATTTCTTCTTGATGGTTTCTTGTATCCCATGCATACTAACTGCAAAGTCTTCACCCTATGCACTTATCTTTTCCTATTTTCCAAAATATCTAAGTTCATATACACCTCTTGGATGCATCCCATATACAATTTGAAAAGGACTCATACTTGTACTTCTATTGGGTGAATCATTGTATGCAAACTTAGCCTGAGCTAAATCCAAGTCCCAATGTTTTGGATGTTCATGCACCATACTTCTCAATATATTTCCCAAGATTCTATTTACCACTTCAATTTTTCCATCATTATGGGGGTGATAAGCAGAACTAAAACTGAGATTAGTCCCCAATTTCTTCAATAGAGTTCTCCAAAAATGACCAACAAATTTTGTATCTCTGTCAGACACAATACTCAAAGGAAAACCATGCAACTTTATAATTTCTAAAAATAATAGGTTAGCAATGTTTGTTGCATCATTAGTCTTTTTGCATGCAATGAAATGAGCCATTTTAGAAAATATATCCACTACAACATAAATTGAATCATGACCTCTCTGAGTTCTAGGTAAACCTAAAACAAAATCCATGCTTATTGAATCCCAATGCCTAGCTGGAATAGGTAATGGTTGATACAATCTTGTGTTCTGAATTCTCCCTTTTGCATGTGGACAAACTCTACATCTTTCAACAAATTTCTTCACATCATGCTGCATCTTTGTCCAAAAATAAAAATTACTCACCAAAGCAAAAGTCTTGTCTTTCCCAAAATGTCCTAAGAGACCCCCACTATGTTTTTCTTGAATTAAATTTTTCCTCATTGAACATCTTGGAATACATAACTTACTGTCTTTGAACAACAATTCTTCCTATAAAATATAATCTAGCCACTGGATTCTGTTATGGGTAACTCAATTTTCACAGGTAGCATAAATATCCTTGAAATCTATATCCTCTTTATACATAGTAATCAAATTTTCAAATCCCAAGGTATTGACCTTAACTTCTTGGATTACCAAACTTATCCTGATCAAAGCATAAACAAATTTATTAGACTTACCACTTGTATGTTTGATAACAAAGGTAAAGTTCTACAAAAATTCTACCCATTTAGCATGCCTGTGATTTGATTTAGGTTGGCTATTGATGGACTGCAAAGCATGATTTCCAGAATACAAAACAAATTCTCTAGGCATTAAATAATGTCTCCACTTTTTAAGAGGTTGCATAACAACATATAATTCTTTATCATATGAAGAGTAATTTTGTTTAGCTTTATTCAACTTTTCACTGAAATATGCTACTAGCCTCTACTCTTGACTTAAAACTGCTCCCATTTCCGTTCCATTGGCATCTGTCTCCACTTGAAACTTTTTATCAAAACCGGGCAAAGCCAAAATAGGCTTCTCAGTTATTTTCTTCTTCAATAATTTAAAATTTCTATCATCTGCTTCGGTCCATTTGAAAGGTTGTTTACTTCCTCTGAAAGTATCAATCAATGGTGCAAAAATCTAACTTAAATTCTTAATGAACTTCTTATAGAAACTAGAAATTCCATGAAAACTTCTTACCTCATAAGCATTCCTTGGGATTGGCCAATTTAAAATTGCTTGCACTTTATCAGAATCCATTTTTAGTCCTTCTTCTGAAACCATGAACCCCAAGTAGACCAATTATTTCTTTAGGAAGCTACACTTCTTCAAATTTATCAGCAACTTCTCCTTCTACAAAGTACTCAACATCAATTTAAGGTGCCTTAAATTCTCTTCTTTGTTCTGACTGAAAATAAGAATATCATCTAGATATACTATCACAAATTTTCTAGTAAACTCCTTCAGAACCTCATTCATCAATCTCATGAAAGTACTAGGTGCATTTGTAAGCCCAAATGGCATCACTAACCACTCATATAGACCATCATTAGTTTTAAATGTTTTTTCCCATTCATCCCCTTCCCTTATTATAATATGATGATACCCACTCTTCAAATCTATTTTGGAAAAATACTTTGAACCACTTAAACAGTCCATCAGATCATCAATTATGGCTAAAGGAGATCTATACTTGATAGTGGTCTTGTTGATTTCTATGGAATCGGTACACATTCTCCATCCACTATATTTCTTTGGACTTAGCACAATAGGTTTGGCACAAGGACTCAAACTCTCTTTCACTAATCCCTTCTCCAATAGCTCCTGTACTTGTTGTTTGATTTCTTCATTTTCTAGAGGGGTTAATATGTAAGCTGCTTTGTTAGGTAAACTTGCACAAGGTATTAAGTCAATGTGATGACTAATAATTCTTATAGGAGGTAATCCATTTGGAAATTCAACCACAATAATGTCAACATATTCATCAAACAAAGTTTTAACTTCACATGGAAAATCATTCAAATTTGTAGAAGTTAAAATTTCCTTTGGATTACCAATAAGAGAAAAATGTAAATCATTTTCTTTCTGAACTTCTTGTAACATTTCTTTTCCAGGCATCAGCAGAATGCTTGATCCTGAACTTCCCTGAACTACTTCATCTTCCAAGTGTGACAAAGTATGTCTCTTCCCATCTTTCTCTAGAGAATAAGTATTCTTCCTCCTATCATGAACCTCTTTCTTGTCATACTGCCATGGCCTCCCTAAGAATATATGGCACACATCCATAGGAATTACGTCACATAATATTTCATCCTTGTAAGTACCAATATGGAAATCCATATTACACTGCTCATTCACCAAGAGCTGATGTCCTTTCTGTAACCAAGACACTTTGTAAGGAGTGGGATGATTCCTCTTCAATCCCATCTTCTCTACCATCTCTGTGGAAACCAAATTATCAGTACTACCACTATCAATAACCATTCTACAACACTTACCTTGTGACTTACACCTTGTTCTGAACAGACTTTTCCTTTGAGTTGGTTCATGTACCTATTTCTCTGTCTTCACCAAGAATCTCTTCAACATAAGAGCCTCTCCATCCTATGGAGGATTATCCACCTATGTTTCTTCTTTTGGTTCTTCCCGAGCCTCTACAACATTCACATTTCTCTGACTTGTAGATTTATTTCTTGGACAATAGCAAGACATATGTCCAACCTCTCCACAAGTATAACATCTTACTTCTCTATTTATACCTCTTCCTCTACCTCCTCTGAATCCTCCTCTTTGGAATGATTTACTACTACAGCTAGAACTTCCAGCTTCATCTTTAGCAGTTCTACCTCCTCTGTTTGGAACACCCCTACCTCTTTCCATGTTCTTTCCTCTGTTCCTCTAGTTTTGCTTTCTTAGCAATTTCTCTTCTACCTTTAAAGATACCTGATATACATCTTCTACAGTTTTCAAATTTAATATACTGAGTTCATCCTGTATATCATATCTCAACCCATCAATATACCTATCTACTCTTTCTAGACCTCCCTCTGTGTGTTCAGATCTAATATTCAGTCTAAAAAACTCTTTTGTATATTCTTTTACTGTCATAGCCTTCTGTCTAAGGTTCTGTAATTTTCTAAGAATATTTAATTGATAGTCCTTAGGCATAAATTGACTTTTAATCTAATGCAACATCTTAACCCAAGATTTAATTTTTTCTTACCTCTTCTTTCTCAATGGATCTGGAGCTCATCCCACCAGATAGCTGCATGTCCCTTCAATCTGGTAGCTGCATATCTTACTTTCTTCTTGTCTTCTATCTCTTCAAAATCAAAGTATTTACTTAGAGAATTAATCCAATCCATAATTTCTTTAACATTTATAAGTTACCTGAATAGATAAGTACTTCTATTCTTGGTCTACCACTGGTTTTCATCAACATCTTCAATATTTTGACTTCTTTAGGATCTTCTTCTTCTTCCTTAAAGGATTCAGATTCAGCTTCTTCATCACTGCCATCTGAATTGTTTGAATGGTTCTTTATTTCCATAGCTTCTAAACTTTTTTCCATTTTTCTCATGTTTCTTTCCATTTCTGTTTCTGTAGGTTGTCTTCTTCGACCACGTCCTACAGGAACTCCATGTTGCTTGTCCCCTTCTCGATGGCATCTTTCTTCCCAGACTCAACTAATCAACTGAGTCACTAAGCAGAATATTTATTATGCTCTAATACCAAAAATAATGGCCTCGAGGACCAACTAGATCCAAAGTTTTCAATTTACAGGCTAATTTCCTTCTTGAAATGTGGGATGCGGGATCCACAAATTTCAATTTCTTCGCTCCGCAACTCTATTTCTGCAATAGAGTTTCAGCAACTATGTTTCCGCAACAAAATTTCCGCAACTTGCAGATTGTGGGATGCGGGTTCACAACTTTTTAAAATGCTTTCCGCAAAATAATTACGGCCACAATGATCCATCCCGCATGCGGGTTGGAGGTTGTGGGATCAACTTGCCAAACTTTTTGAAAACTGAGTTCCCTCAATTTCCATATTTCTGCAATTCTTCCACGCCATTGATTTTTGTGGGTTGATTCTCGATCGTTGATCTATTTCCAGATGCGGAACATATTTTAGTTGTTGATTTCTATCACGATCCTTCTTCGTCATTCAATCTTCTTTGAGATCTGTCTTCGCAACATGTCAAATTGATCACTGAAAGGATCAATTTCTCTACAATTCAAAATCTAAGAATTTATACACAGAATTCTATATGGAGTGAACGCGAGATGAATTATATGAAACCAGGAATTCATCAAAACACAACGGAATGTAATCCTCCGTTCTTTATTTAATTTGATCGACAATTTAAACAGAGAGAATTCAACATATCACTCCTTCTGTGCACACTCTTAGTCTTCCACTCCCCTATCATATTTGGATCTATTACATTCAAACTAATTTATAACACTCAGAAACTTTTTAGATTTGACAAAGTTAGGCTCAAGGACCAAGTAGATCCAAAGACTTCAATTTGCAGGCTGATTTCCTGCTTGAAATCTTATTTCCGCAACACCGCGGGATGCGGGATGCAAAATCCCCAAATTACAATTTCTTCATCCCACAACTTTATCTCTGCAAATCTGTTTCTGCAATAGAGTTTTCGCAACTCTATTTCTCCAACAAACTTTTCGCAACTTGTAGGTTGCAAGATGTGGGTTCACAACTTTTCAAACTGGATTTTCGCAGAATGATTGCGGCCACAACGGTCCCTTCCACATGCGGGTTGCGGGATCAACTTGCCGAAAACTGAGTTCTCGCAATTTCCATATTTCCACAATTCTTCCGCACCGTTGATTTTTGTGGGTTGATTCTTAATCATCGATCTATTTCCATATGTGGAACAGATTTTAGCCGTTGATTTCTATCGCGATCCATCTTCGTCGTTCGATCTTCTCTGAGATCTATCTTCGCAACATGCTGAATTGGTCACTGAAAGGATCAATTTCTCTGCAATTCGAAAGCTAAGAATTTATACATATAAATCTATATGAAGTGAACGCAAGATGAATTCATACTTTACAGACTTATATGAAATCAAGACTTCATCAAAACATAATGGAATGTAATCCTCTGATCTTTATTCAATTTGATTGAAAATTTAAACACAAAGAATTCAACATATCACTCCTTCTGTGCACAATCTCACTCTTCCACTCCCCTATCATATTTTGATCTATTACATTCAAAACTAATTTATAACACTCAGAAACCTGTCAGATCCGACTAAGTTGGACCTGTAGATCTAATAAAAGAAACCCTATCGCAAAGATCAATTCTTGAGAAATCCACGCAGGGATCAAGGAGAACAAAGGAAAAATTGCCACTTATTACAAATTCAAAACTAATTCTATCTACTTGTCATCGAACCCTATCCATATAGAACTTTGATTACAAGGCAAGTTGAGTCATTAGTCAATGAACTTCGAGCTGGATGCTAAGCTAATTCATCAGTCAATGAACTTTGAGTTGGATGCTCCTACATCAATGGGAAAGATATGGATCATCATTATTTGATAACATTTGATGTGTATTTGCATGTACAAATCCATACTCATCGTGCTGTATTGCAGATGGTTTGATCCATTTACATTTTAATAATATGGGACTAGTCTCAACATAATGTGAACATAATCAACTTCAATAATTTCCTATATGAATCCAACATAAAATATTGTTTTAGTGTCATGATAAAATTCAAAACTAACAATAGAATCACAATTTTCCTTTCCTGTGTCATTTTCGTCCACTCTTAAATGACTACCATAGGCCCACATCCCACTGAAGTAAGTAGATGATATATTTGGAGGTTGTGAAAGATCAGTTTCCTTGATCGTTATATCCTAACCTTCTTGTTGTGCATCACTAATTGCATCAACAATCAAATCATCAAATTTTGGAAAAGAACCATATCTAATATTCAAATCCTGAAGTGTACGCTTTCAAGATGGATGCATCATCTCTATTCGAGTTTGTTCTATGTATTTTCTACATAGAATATGAAAATAAAATATAGTAGGAATGATAATAATTTAACTATTAAATGAAATTAAAAAATAATTATCATGTAAATAATATTTCACATATGCCACTTATCAAATGAGGACGTGTTTTGAAGAACATAGGCATGTATCACAATTCTCTCTTCATTTGATAGCTTGAAGTGATGTCCATTTCCTTCTAATACTTCACCTACAACTCTCTTATCTTTTCCATCATCCAATACACGTTGATTGACATTACTAAAATCCTTCATATATTCTGTGTAAAATCCCATGGTCTCTTGGATTGAATATCCCTCACACATGCTACCTTCTGTTTTTTCCTTATTACGAACAAACATTTTCAAAACCTTCATATATCGTTCTATAAGATACATCCATCTCGTTCTTATCGCGACACAGTGCTCTAGTTCATGTTCTAGATGTGTAATAAGATGCATAATAATATTGAATATTGCTGGTGCAAATTCCCATTCTAATAAGAAGAGGACTTCAACAACCTCTCCCCTCAAATTATCAAATTTTGAAGGATCTAGCACATGCATACTCATTCTCTTCAATATTAGGACCAACCATATAACCTCCAATCTTTGCCCCTTTTTCAAACTTGATATGGCCATACTAGGTAAAATATCCTCGATTATGACATGATAATCACGGGTGTTGAGGCCTCTCAAGCCATTATTGTCAGTTTTCCTTCTAATATTACTACTCACATATCTAGTAGGAAAGCGAGTTTGAGACATAAACATAAAGAATTGTGCGCATTGTTCATTTTTCCACACATAAGGAGCAATAGGTTTTCTATATTTTCCATCACCATATTTTTCAACCTAAAGATTTCAATGAATATTTAGTTCTTAAAGGTATAGGTGTGATGACATTGTATCATATGCAACAAAAAGAGTTTCTATAATAGAAAAATCTATGATATTTTCTTAGTATGCATAAATCCAATAGTACTCCTAATGGTTATAACCATAAAGTATGACAACTTATATAATATAGACAATCGTTTACATCATTATCATTAAGTTGATCATTTTTACTACTAGTGATGCCACCATTTTCAGCAAACTACATTCTTTTTTCTCCATTATGAATAATGTAATCACTTTTTAAATTTGTGAAATTGGATCCTCACGCCTGCATGAAATAAAATGTGAAAGAAGATAGCAGAAGAGAGAGAAGCAATATAGTAAAATATGATAAATAATTCATGGAAAATTAAACACACTTGAGACCAATAATTGGAATAATAACATTACATCCATTAATCAGTATATTGTATACAATACAATGGTGTTACAAATAGGATAATTTGAATTCCTAAGATAGGATTCGAATCTACCAACCTGGACTGACTCCATAGCTAACTCGGTGTGGGAAAATCACCACTAAAGCTCACTAATGAAACTCCGGATCACTATATCAATTCAAAACCAATTAATTGATGTAGGTAGGTTAGAAAATGCACCCTACCTCCCTTAGATCATGCAAATGGAGATAGGATGACTAAGAGTGAAATAACTGATGGGAATTAGAGTATAACTAAACATAAGTGAACACCGACTAGGGTCATCTGCTGGAGATTGTTGGTGGCACTCAAAGTGGGTTCCTAAATTATAAGGATTGGTCCCTGAAGATCCTAAACTCATGCAGACAGATGCATTGAGTGGTAGGTGGCCCCCAGGTGAGTACCCCATGCACTAGTGAAGTGGCAATGGCCTCCTAAGCTAGGAAAATACAAATAGACTATTGTGATCAAGGGATGATTAACTAATAATCCTAACACCCCCCTTAATCCTAACTTTGACAACTTGGGCCTTGTCAACTAAGACCAAAGGTCTCCCATACAATCTAAATTTAAAAATGAATACTTAACAAACCAAGGAAATGGGGAAAACCTCATTGGAAAAAAAAACCTCAAAATAAGCAAGAAAAACCAAGATCAAGATTTTATACTAAGAGAAAAAATTTCTTCTTGAGTAAAACTTGTGAAAATATATATCCAAATCGCATCTCTGTGGAGCAGTAATGTAGTGTGATGGTTCTTGTGTACACTAGTTTCCTGTTACTATGCATCTAAACCTCTCCACCTTCTTCCAATCCGATGATAGATAGGAGAATAAATGTTTCCTTTGTCTCTTCCTTCTAGACGAAGAGTGACATGCTCCAATTTGTCATTTTGTGAGTAGAATTGTTGATAAGACCTTACCATCATGTAGAATCTCTTTGGGAGTTTGTAGCACCTCTCTGGAAGAAGTGGATTTTCTTGGCATAACCCAAGGCTCTCTTTTTTAAACTAAGATATTTTTATCCTCATGTCAGATGACTCTCCAGTCATGTTCCCAGCTGCCTCAATAACTTTTTGAGCCCATTTAGACCTAGGATTGGGAGTATGAACCAAATCTGGATCTGGATCTGATTGAACTTCATCTTCAATTCCATAAACCGATTCAACTTGGTCTGCTGATTCATATGCTAATATAAAACACTAATGGAAACATTATCATATGAAAAAGGTTTAGATATGATGAATTTACCTTCCCTTTCAAATGGAAGCTGAGATGGCACTGGATTTGAGTATCGCAGAAAGTGTGAGAATTCATATGCCTTAGAGGCATGGTTTGAAACACCTTTCACTATAAGCTTCCTAGTTGAGATATTTTAGATCTCCACTGAGTCAGGACCAAATACCACTCGCTATGGTAATCCTTTATGAGTCATCTTGTATAAAATAACAAATTTGTTGCTAAGGAGGGCACATAGAGTACATTCTTGAACACTCCATGATATAACTTGATTGAACCCTTTCCTTCAATTTGGATTTGAGTGTCATCTCCCATGTGAATACTTGGACCATCAATAAGTTGTAATGAAGATAATTATTCTTTGGATGCAACCATGTGATTGGAGGCTCTTGAATCAATCAGGAAGGCATGTGATTTTGAAAAACTAACCTTCGATGCACGAAATATCTCATCATGATATTCAATATTATCTCCAAAGTCAACCTTCCTTGAGCCTTCATGGAGGGAAATACTGTGTTTCTCAAGGATTTTTTACATATGATCTATTTTTTTCTTCATACAATATTTCTCTGTATGGTTTCCTTTATTACAGTAAGAGAGCTTTCCCTTGTCAAGCCTCTTATGTTTGTCCTTCTTAGATCCTGAGGGATTGGTCCCTAGAAACCCTAAACTCATGAAAACATGTGCATTGAGTGGTAGGTGTCCCCCAAGTGAGTCCCCCATGCACTAGTGAAGTGGGAATGACCTCTTAAGCTAGGAAAAGGAAAACAAACTATGGGGGTCAAGGGAGGATTAATTATTAATCCTAACAATCACTTGTTATTACCGATTGTGCTTCACAATTATCTTCCTAACCATTGAAACACGACTTTTGTCGATGATATGGATGCTCCATGTTTAGGTAAGCACAATGTACACAACAAATACACTTACACTAACTACTTGAGTTCCTCACAAAAGCGTTAAATATTCAAGCCGTACATCCATGGTATCCATGAATATTGAGACTAGTCAATGTGCCATATGCGGAAATATCTTGCATCATAAGTAATAAATAATCTCTTAAAGTAAACTGGATTAAATCATTGGCCCCTTAAAAATTGAATTTCTTCAATTCCTTTCCAAAATTCTTCTAGCTCATCAAATAATGTCTCTAATTAAGCATCAATTATATTTGAAGTCACACTTTTATTTCCTAGTATAATCAATGACAACATCAAGAAGAATGGTTTGGTTTCTAGCCATGGAGGAAAGTTATAATTTATCAAAAAAAATGGCGAAGTTGACCATTTAGTACTCTGATATGAAAATGGGTTCACCCCATCTAGAGCTAAACCCAACCTTATATTACGAGAATCTTGGAAAAAGTCGAGCCATTTGTTGTTAAATTCCATTTGCATCTTAAAATAAACCACATACCGTTGTTTCCATCAATTCTCTTATTTTGGGCATGCCATTGCATAATCTCAACAATGTATCGACATGTATACATTCGAAGTAACCGTGGGATTAGTGTAAAGTGGAAAAGAACCTTTTTAGGGGATAAATTTGATTTCAACCCTATTCTATACCTCGCTTCTTTACATTTCAGATGTTCAATATCACTTGCATGATTTTTGCAAAACAATACACAACCATTCACAGATGTGTGGATGTTCTCATACCCTAATCCTAGCTTACTTTTTTGCACTTTACATGCACTCTGTTTTGTTGAAATGTGGATTCAAGTGGTAACAACCAATGTAAAAATGCTAATAACCCATCAACACTCTCATTTGTCCAACCATGCAACATATGCAAATTAAGAATTAAAAGGATTGTTGTCAAATGGCTTAACCTACAAGTACCATACATCGGTTTTAAAGCATCATCCAATTTGTGACAATCATACTTGAAACCCTCATTCATAATTCTATCAACTTCAATTCCTTCATCTAATATTGTTTCCTCTTCATCTATGTTTGGTGCCTCTACGTCTCTCATGCTTTGTAATGGTATCCTATCTGGATAACTATTTTGAGGGAAAAGACTTATACCATTATGACAGAATTTCAGCGTATGTTCAATAATCACTTGTATTATTCTCATCTTCCCACCATGAAAATCATTACACGGACATGCATATTTCTCCAATCTCTTCTCATCGGCTATTCTCTCATCAGGTGCATGGTATTCATTCATTGACAAAACTGAGCGTTCACTCATCTTCAATTTTCTGCATTCAATTATGACACTGGTATGCAACTCTTACTTTAAACTATTTTCACCTATCTCATATTGAATTGAAATATCATATCAAAACCAGTTCCTAGAGAGAAAAAGGGAAGTTCAAGACTTAATTTTCCACTTTCCTTTGGAAATGGTTTACTAGGTTACTACTTAGTAAGGAGGGTTCCAGTTCATCAGAAAATCTAATTATTTTGATTACCAATATTTATATTCTTAACCCAAAAATGTCTCAAATATTGGTGCATGTAAGTATATTATTTGTTAAATGAAGTTCCATTATAAGGCCTGAAATCCTTCCCATCTCCCTAGAAATACTACTAGAAAATTAGTTATGAGACAAAATCAGGTAAAATGGGTCCATTGAGAAAATTAAACGACAAATCCAACATAGTCATATTTTCAAGGAAATAAAGTTATAGAACATGACCAGTAAGCATGTTTTCCTATAATATAGCTATATTACCATGCTACAATTCTCAATTTACTCAGGAATGCTACTAATCAAAGTGGTCGTTTATATGCTACCACCTTGAGAATTGGCATATGCTCTGAAGCTTACAACTGAAATTTGGTTCAAAGCATATGCCCACCAGATTTTTCCAACTTGCATATGTGTGAACTATCGATGTTTTAATTCAATGCCTCTATGATGACAAAAGGGAACGTTCACCAACTTTGTGAGCAAATCTATGACATACCATCTTTTAGTGCTAGAAGTTGTCCCCTGACTGGTTGAGATACAAGCCTAACACTTCTTAATGATTATGGAAAGATAATTGATTTAGATTAATGGTTGGGATGGATGGTGTAAAGGGGTCAATAGATTAATACACATAGAGAAGAAATAATATCAACTGAAAATATTAGTCTCTACAAATAGGATTGGATAATTGGATTTAAGCAAAAAATATATCGGTGATAGATTAGGTTCAAGGTTTATTGATACCATATGGAACAAATAGGTCATTCACACATTAGAATAAAGCATCGTGTCAAGAAAAATATCCTTGATATAGAATCTTGGATATTAAATTATAGCATGAGCATTCATAGTAAAAACATGATTATGAATGATTTCATGACAATAATCAATTTGGAAAAAACTATATAACATTAAGATTGAAAGATAATTGAAACCTAGCTCAAAATAGATAAAAAAATCCACAGAGCTTCAGATTACAAGCCTCCAAAATACAATAAGAAAAGCATGTCGCATACCTTCATAACATTTCTCTCGACACACCTACAACTCTCATCCCGGATGGAACCCCCACTATAGTAGATAGTGCACTCCTATATAGATATTAGATTACATCATATTTTTATCTAGGAGTACAACTCGAGTACTATTTTAGATAATACACTATCTTTAGAATATCAAGAAAAAATCTCTCAAAAAATGATCGAATGACAAATCAATTTTAGATCCATAATTCAAGGAAGACTTCAATATGTTTTAAATCTTTGATTTTGAAAACCTTGATGACATGTCAACTTTATGAAGGTAATGCATCAATTCTTGAAACTGCAGAGGTATGTGGTTATGTTGGTTACACTGATGTCTTGGATTGCCCAAATATGTCCTCGAATTTGAATTTGATTCATTGTTGACTTCTCAATTCATGCCTTGAAACTCGGATTTTGCCTGAAAAATATGGATCTCCAAGCTATTTTGCTGCTAGATGTGTTCTGCCACCTCCTTCAACATATTCTTAATGAATTTACATCTTGTTTGTCTTCGAGAAACTTTGTTTCTCTTCATTTTATCTTCCTGGAAATCTAGATATGATTTTTAATTAATTTCATCCATTATTGAAGAATATCAGACAATATAATATAGAAGACGATCCCTTTTTTGCCAGGCGCTCTTGAAAATTCTATAATGAAAAATTAGTTAAATAATTTGCATGTCTCTAAAACTTTTCCTTGATTGCACTCTCTTCTATGAACATTGGATTCATCGATGTTCATCTTCATCTTCATATTCATCTTCTTCAACATATAATACCAGCTGGAAATTTCAACCATGACTTCCAAGTTCTCAGCTTTGGAAGGATCTTGAAAAACTGGTCAGGCACATTTAGAGTAACTTGTCTACTTCCACAAGTCCTTGTATCTCATACCCAATAAAATTAGCATCCAATGAATAAAACTGACAATCTGAGATGAGTAGCCTTCAAAGCTCTCATGCTTCAAGCTTCAATCTTATGGGCATATCGGAACATCGAACATCTGCCATTTTCAAAGACTGAACAAGCTCTTTCCATCGAGACAATCTCGAACAAAACACTTTGAAGTTTTGGATTACTTCAACCTAGCACAATTAGACAATTCAAATGATAATTGGAGGCTTCTTTTTTGATGTGGCATAGTTTCAAACTGATGAAAAAAACATGAACAACATCAACCGCAATGCAGAAAGAAAAAAATTCTCGTGTTTGCAACCTTGGTAGTATAATAGACTAGCACTGAAGCTTGAGCATATAGCATTTTCAAGGCCCTTCTCATTTAACACTTGATCATGCCATTTAAAATCGTGTTGTTTAATTTGAACCGCATGGTGCACTATATGCTTTATTATGAGTTCAGACTTGGGCCTGAGATCTGCATTGATTTTTCATGATGGATTTGAATACTTGTCATAACACCTGATCCGTTGTTGGCACGTTGGTTTTAAAACCATGATATATATCCCACATCAATAAGAAGAAAAATAAGTTTATAATTTATATTGCCAAATGTTTTAAACACATGTGTTATGCAATGTAATGGATCTATGGGGCAGAAGATCATGTGATATGATATGTGAAGACCCTACTTTAGGGAAGGATTTACGACCTCAAAAAGAAACAAAGAAACAAATGTTTTTCACATGACAACACTTTGTGAAGAAAGCCACGTGACATCTTAAAAGCAATTTCACATGACAATACTTTGTGAAGAAAGCCACGTGACATCTTAAAAGCAAGTCTCTTTAAAAGAGAAAAAAATCAATTAATATAAAAATATTTTATTTATATAATTTTAAAGTTGTATAAATAGTTTTAAAAATAATTAAGTCTTACATTTATTTATTGTCACTTTGTGAAGAAAGCCACGTGACATCTTAAAAGCAATTTCACATGACAATACTTTGTGAAGAAAGCCAC
>LPNX010632112.1:139273-174419 GCA_001517045.1 Pseudotsuga menziesii
TTTTTAAAAATAATTAAGTCTTACATTTATTTATTGTCACTTTGTGAAGAAAGCCACGTGACATATTAAAAGCAATTTCACATGACAATACTTTGTGAAGAAAGCCACGTGACATCTTAAAAGCAAGTCTCTTTAAAAGAGAAAAAAATCAATTAATAAAATAAATATAAAAATATTATATTTATATAATTTTAAAGTTGTATAAATAGTTTTAAAAATAATTAAGTCTTACATTTATTTATTTTATATATATATATATATATATATGGAACAATATATCTTTGAAACATTTGGTTTAGTTTTTATGTGACTAAATATTATATTTATATAATTTTAAAGTTATATAAATAGTCTTAAAAATAATTAAATTTTGCATTTATTTAATATTATATATATTTGGAGCATTTGGTTTATTTTTATGTGATTAATAATTTCGAAGGTTTTAATAAAATAAATATAAAAATATTATTTTTAAAATTATATAAATAGTTTTAAAATAATTAAATTTTACAGTTATTTTATATTATTATATATATTTTGAACATTTGGTTTAGTTTTAAAGTGATTAATAAAATTTTAAAGGAGATCAAGAAATTTGAATTTTGAAAAGCAAGGATAGATGACAGTACTTCACCAAGGAGATGGTTTGAGATGAAGAGGAACTCACCACGCTGATAGGAACATGCAGGGCTTGGGAAAAAAATTCATTGGATGTTTGAACTTTTGGTCGTGCCACTTTTGAACCTTCCGGTCAATGTGATGTTGAAAATTAAAATTTTGATAGAGCAAATTTTGGTACCTACACCATCTAAACCCAGTTCTATTACGCACTTCCATATTATTGGTTTTGTTCTTTAGTGATGTAAGTAGATTATATATCAATCATGATATGAGAAATGTTGCATATAATCATTGTGTAAAAACGCTAACTACATAAGGAAGAAATGTTTAAGTGTAGGGAAAATTGGGACTAATAATAAGCCATGAATGAAAGGTTATTGGGAAATTTGGAAGGAAAATACATGGTGTGTTCCAACTCATTCTCTTTCTCCAAGTTGTTGTTTGTCAAAGCCATCATAAGGCACATTTGGAAGTGGGAAAGTTGTTCTAAGCCAATTGTTGATAATGACTATCCAATAATTAAGAATGAGAGCAACTAACAAAGTTTCAAGAGTGAAATGATATTTGAAGTGTTTCCCTCTCATTAGTAAGAAGCCCAAGTAATGTTGGAACAATTAGAAATTCATTATAGCAACAGGGAGAAGCAATTGATAAATTAAAAAAAAAAATGTATTGTCTATACTAAGGGATACACTTGGCAATCCATAGTTTTATAGTTATTTTGATATCATGTTAAGTCAATATCAACATGTTTAGTTGTGCTAATAGAAGTTGTTATCAGGTAGAATCTCTAATCAATGAGGAGATTCTAGCTGTGAGAAAATGGAAAACCAAGGAAATCTTTTCATTTAGCTTCCCTAATACGGAAATAATTTTTTCGTCATATGTTGGATGTTGCATTTTTAGATATATATATATATATATATAGTTTTTATTTGTTAGTTTATTATGGAAAATATGGTGTAGGGAAATTCTCTTACCAATCTCTATTAGTTCATATCATCCTTGGTTAGTTACCATCAATTTTTTTCGCAAAACACAAGGATTTCCAAACCTCCAAAAAAACCAATCCAATGGTTGAACAATTTGATAGACATGGAAAAATAGATGAAGGGATATACCTAGAAAGTTCATTAATATATTGTGCTTAAATTTACACTTATTTGTATGCCCAACCCTCTCCTAGATTACCTAAAAGTACTATTTATTTCTTGGAAAATAAGTCTAGTCATATGCTTGGGGATTACTCCCTTATGAACTTTCTCAGAATCATTGGAATGTATGGTGTAAATGTTCCACCTAAATCGTGCCTAAATCACTGCCTAGGTTTCTACCTAAAATCCTTATCTTTTAACAGATAACTATGCATATCGCTAAAGAAAGAAAATATGTTAAAGTAAATCAAGGAGTTGGATGTGGTGGAACCCTCCCAATACCATAGAGAGAGTTATGTGTTCCTCATATGCATCATACATATCGGAAATATAAAGAATGGGCATGCTAGGATTCAGAGAGATACCTTGGATCACATATGAACCTCATGGATGCTACAATGACCCAAATAATCTCAAAAGAATCTCAATAATTGAAAAAACAAATGGCAAGACATGATGAGAATGAGATGAATAGGTTTATTTTCAATTGGACAAAAGTTGAAGTGAAAGAGATCATCAATAAACATTTTAGATTGATTACTTAGTATATGAATCCTAGGGATCTAGGGAATTATCCAAGTAACTTGAAGCAAATAAGAGAAAACATATTGAAGATAATTAAAGGAAATTTGGGGTCTAAAATGGGCCTTATAAGAAAACATGCCAAAATAAGTTTTTGTGAGTTGGAATTCAAGAACCAATAGAATTTCATTAAAATAAGTAAACCATAATGGTTGAATTGACATATTTGTCATTAAAAAAAACTACTTTTTTTGTTCGTATTTTTGACATATCTCATTGTGTTTTTACTCAAATTTCGATCGGGAGAGCTCATTGGATGCGGAATTTGATTCCACATCCAACGAGTACCCACACTGCATACTTTTGACAGACCCTTCTACCCCAAAAGCAAGAAATACCTGAAAAAACGTGATGATGACATCATCATCACATTTTTTCAGGTATTTCTTGTTTTTGGGGTAGCGGGGTCCGTCAAAAGTATGCAGTGTGGGTACTCATTGGATGCGAAATCAAATTCCGCATCCAACAAGCTCTCCTGATCGACATTTGAGTAAAAACACAGGGAGATATGTCGAAAATACGAACACAAAAAGTAGTTTTTTTTCTTTCTTCCTCCAAAATTAATCAATATTATTTTATTATTTTAACTATTATTTTATTATTTTCCTTAGGAGGCCCATTTTAGACCCCAAAATTCCTCTAATTGATGACTCCTCTTTTCCTCAAGAATCCTAAGCCTCCTATTAACCACTTCCTTGATGAAATGGTATCTATTGAGAGAATCCAAAGTATCATAGGAAATACTTTATAGATATTAGCCCTTCTATTATAATCATTCCTATGCAGTAGTAATTAGATAAGTGTACTTAATAAATTGACTAATTTAAATAAATAGGAACATACTAAAGTTATTTTTGGAGCCCAAATAACTCCCTAGTGAAGTGTTATTACCTAAAAGTACTATTTATTTATTGGAAAATAAGTTCATATGCTTGGGTGTTACTACCTTATGACCTGTATCACATTCATTGGATTGCATGGTGTAAATATTCCACCAAAATCACTGCCTAGGTTTGTACATGAAATCCTTATTTTTTAAAAGACATTTACTCGTATTGCTAAATAAATAAAATACAGTAAAGGAAATCAAAGAGTTGGATGTGGTGGAACCCTCCCAAGACCATAGAGAGAATTAATTGTTCCTCATACGCACCATACATGTTGGCATTAGAAATAATGGACATGCTAGGATTCAAAGAGATACCTTAGATCACATATGAACCTCATGGATGCTACAATAATTCCAAAGCATCTCAATAGTTGAAAAAATAAATACTAAAACATGATGAGGATTAGATGCATAGGTTTATTTCCTAATGGAAAAAAGCTGAAGTGAAAGACATCACCAATAAACATTTTAGATTGATTACTTGGGAGGCGAATGATATGGACCTAGGAAATTGGCCATTTAACTTAAAGAAAATGAGAAAAACATAGTGAAGGAAATAATTGCATACGTTCCTCAAGAATCCTAAGCCTCCTATTAACCACTTCCTTGATGAAATGGGATCTATTGAGAGAATCCATAGTATCATAGGGAAGTGCTTTACAAATATTAATCTTTCTACTATAACCATGTCTACACCCTAGTAATCAGATAATTATACTCAAGGATTTGACTAATTTAAATGATTAGAAACATAGAAAAGTTAATTTTGGAGCCCAAAAAACTCCCTAGTGAAGTGTAGGTGGTAGACAAAATTGAAAATATTTTTCATGACAAGAACCATCTAGTTTTTCAAATGAAGGATGACAAACTAACTTCTATGCTTGCAAGGTTCATACCCTTAATTTTGCATGATGTTCAAGATGCAACAGATAAAGGAAAAAAATAATAGATTCCCAAATATGATAGGATGATGGAATGATTCTAAGTGATCTCTCTATGGAAATTTATATGCTTACTATGCTTATTGAATTAAGAACTAATCCCCTTATATACACTATATATTTCCAACATTTTTCACATTCCTCTTGTGTAGGATTCAAATGTGAGCTTATCTATTTTTCACCTTCATCTGCATGAGAAAGGAACAAACATATTTATATGCATATGATTTAACATACACAATAATGTATAGGTTGTTTTTATAATATTTTTGGATGGTTCAACATCCTAAGAAACCACTTATAAACATCTTTTGTGAAAAACAAGGAAATTTAAAACACTTCCAAGTAGCATGGAATGTGTCCTAGAAAAAAGAGAAGGGCACCTTAGAAAATATATTTTTGTCAGGTGAGTGGATGATTAGAGTGCTAAGGTGGAAGGATAACTAGAAACCTAACTCCTCGATATTGTATTAAGTGGTATCCCTTTTTGACCTATCAAGCAAGCTTAACTATGTTGACCATATCTACAAATCTTGGTGAGATGCAGATCACTCCCTAAATGTAAAGGGTTGAGTTTGTGATGGAATTTATTACTTGGGATGGTTATTTAGGAGTGAAAGTAGATATCTATCATGTGAATGGGAAGACGCAAATAGAAATGGTGCCACTATATTTGTGATAAAAGATATTTCTGAGAAGACTTCAAGACAAGTGTAAATGTAGCATAGGAAATTTAAGTTAAGGACTAGGAAGAGAATTTTTTCCATGTCATTGTGAACAAGAGATTTCTGAGTAGACTTCAAGATAAGTGTAAATGTAGCATAGGAAATTTAAGTTAAGGGATAGGAAGAGAATCTTTTCCATGTCATTGTGAACAAGCAAGCTCATCCGTTGAGAGATAATTATTTTTTACGGTTACATTTCTATTGAAGAGTAGGAATTTTAGTTGAGTTACATTTATCATATAACCGGACTCTTCCCCTATATATATACTTAGTACTCAGGGTCCATGGGAATATAGCCCACTATATTCATCGTTTAGATAGCTTATATAGGCACTAAAGGGGAATAGGTCCTTTGCATGGAAGGTATTTTCTACTTCCTACATGTATAATCTGTCCTTTAGATATTTGTCACAATATATTGATGATTTCATTCCTCTATGCAAATAAAATAATGTTTTGAATGTATCTAATGGGTAAATTCATGGGATATGTATATGTTCTGGTTGTCATTCTTTGTCATTTTATACGGTCTATGAGCACTGATAACCTGTGTCTACTTCTATATTGAGTCTAATGAGTCTATTGCAACCACTTGGAAACTGGATGGGATCAAAGAATCATAATTTGAAAGGTTAGTAAGTGGTGCAAATCCAATCATGGATCAAGAAATACTTATGGAAGAAACCATGGGGGAAGAACCTATTAAGAGTGAATTAAGTAATATTTCCAAGGAATGGTAATTCTATGCAATTGATTCCTTTGGTCTGTCAAGTGGTATTGTTATAGAATCATACCACCTGGTACCATGGTCACATACCACCTAGGACACACCTTCATTTGTTCTTCACTCATGTTGTATCGTCCAAACCCTGGTTATGTTGGTCTCATAAGGTATTTGGGGGTTTTGTACTAAGTAATACACCCAAGATCCCAAATTTGATCATTTAGGAGATCATGCACCCTCATTAATGACATATTTGTCGTTGGGGTTCTCCCACTCCTTAAAACAGGGAATTGGTTTTACCAGAGGCACCCATGGATTGTATTTGAGTGTTTTTTTCTCTTTTGGACCATTAAATGTTTCCTAGAGCCACTCCCATTCACCCATGCACTCCAGAACGCCTATCCTACCCTTATTTATGTCCTAAAATGCTTCACTCATGTTCACATGGCCATTCATGACCGTTTTAGGTGGTTTGGGAGCTCATTGGTCAACCTAGGGGGTTTGAGGTCCAATCTAATCCTGCCACATGTATGCCAACAATTTGCCTCCAAAAGATAACGATGTTCTCCTATTGTATTATATTAATTTTCCAGACATATTTACATGTTGGAAAATAATAATAAAATCAGTTATTGGCACCATCTCTATGTGTTAATTTTGCTCTTTTTTCACTGTTTTCTGCATAATTTGTGAAATTATTTTGTTGTGAGGATTCTCTTAGCTCCTAGATCTTGTTGTGAATAATATTTTCACATGGTATCAGAGATATTTGGAGGTGAGAATCTAATTCAAATAGTTTGAGTTTCTATCTAGGGTATCCTTTAGAAAAATTCAAGTGTTTGCCTTGCAGGTTGTTCTAGTGTCTTTGTCACTCGGTGCGCAAGAAGAAATGGAGAAAAATCATGTCTTGCTTACCCCATTCAGTTATTCTGAATGGAAGGATGAATCGGTGATCCATTTGAGTTCGAAAGGTCTCTACAGAGTAACCATGAGAATAGAGAACTAGCCCAACTCTGTTGTCGAAAAATCTAGGTATTTCAACATGTTGCATGAAGCATTCAGGATGCTTTGAATCAGTATTTTGAGGGATATTTTATTTCATGTAGGAAGTATTACTACACCCAATGAAGTTTGGCTCCAGATCGAGTCACTTTTTGGGAAGACTGATGAGATGAGAGGACACCAACTCGAAAATGAGTTGATCACATTGAACCCAACTCACTTAGAGACGATCCAGGATTTCTTCACCAAGTTCAAATTTTTGGTACTTCAACTGAAATAGGGTGGCATCGAAAATAAGGAAGAGAATCTAATATTGTCCATTATTTCGAAGCTAGGGACTGAATATTCAGTTTTTGTTTCGACATTCCACTTAGGCAAGCTGACAGTTCGAAATTGGAGAACGCCTACCCTGGAAGACTTCATGGAGTCTTTGACTTAGGAACAATACAAGTTTGTTCAAATGGGTACCTTTAAATACACCAAGGATCAAGAACTTGTTGCAGGTGTTCAGGAACTTGTTGCAAGTGTTCAAATCAATCCAAAGGCAAGAATAAATCCAAGGATTTGAAGCAGCAAGAGAAGAATTAGCAGGAGAAGCCCAAATATTATAATGGGAGTTCGAATCCTAGCAAGGACAAAGAGAAGAAGAAGAAAGAGAATAAAAATGCACTTATTTTCACAAAGGTTGGCATCTAGAGAGTGCGTGCATGAAGAAAAACATTGACACGATGGCGTAAATCCTTGAGAAGAACAACATTCCTCTGCTAAATGGCACAAGGAATAAAGAGGGAGGTTCGAATTTGGAGAATAAGGATAGATGTCTTGCACTAGTTGCTAGGTATTTTGGCTCTTCCTCCATCATAGATTCAAGTGCCTCAAGGAACATGGATTTTGTAAAATACTCCTTCTCATCCCTACATCCATACAATGGTCCATCCATCCTCATTGGCGATGACTCTGAGATCCTAGCCAAAGGGATTGGAAGGATAAACCTTAACAATGGGTACTTCAACAATGTGTTGTAAGTGCCTGATATTGCAGCTAACCTACTCTCAGTCTATCAAATGACACATACATGTTCATCTAGTAGAGTGACATTCACTCAAGACGATGTGGATATTTCAGAACCTACAGGCCAAGTTGTTGGAGTGGGTATTGCAGATCATGAGTCAGATGTACAAGTTTTCACACTTTATTCCTTACTCATCAGGGAATATGCTCTTGTCACATGCCAATGAGACCAAAAATTATGGCATGAGAGGTGGTGTCAAAACCCCAAATTTTCCGAAAAATTTAATTTTTTTTTAAAATACAGATAATATCATAAATGCAATCATTAATTGTTTGATTAGTTATATGTTAATGAATTCATTATCTGAATTATCTATTTGATTGTGTTTATCTTTATAGAACAGTTTCTTTTTAGATTACTGACTTGTTTTCTCTTTGCGACCACAAGGTGGAACTGTCATGAAAATCTGGGCTTGCTTAGCTTTCGAGCTAACGCAGAAGTTTTCCTGCTCTTACAGACTTACATGTAAGAAGTTTGGTTGCTGCTTGTTCATATTTGTAAAGCATTCAGCTAAAAGTTCATCATGCAAAATAACTCAGTAGAAGATTATAAGTGTTATTCAAAAATTCAAGTGCTTTATGAGGTAAATCCATTAAATCGTCATTTCCTTAAAATGCTATGGGAAAGAGATTTGATCCTACTAGTATTGACGACAGCTGTTTTCTTTCTAGAAGACATAATGTATAGTTCTTACTGAGTACTAAATTCTACGATACTTACCAAGGTTTAACATGGTTGTCGTATGTACACGTCTTAAATCTTACTTTACATGCAGGTTAAAAAGATGACAGAAATATCATGTTAAGAGTTTATTTTAAGAAGTAAATCTATACCATGTACGTTAGGTTAGATTTGATTACTCCACAGAAAGTGAAAGTAAAGCGCAACACTAAAAAGTCTTCATACTTTTGCTCTAACTTCTAAAGTTCTTACAGTTTGACTGGATTATCTCTTCGATACCAGCTACTATCTATTAGACTAAGCTAGTAAGAAAGAAATGAATTCTTTTACACAAAACTTATGCGTACAATTACAATCCAGTTATGGCTATTAGATCATCAAAGGTCCTTTAATTCAAACCTGAAGAATATTGTGATGTTAAACTTCTTTTGTTTGTAACTCAAAAATTTGTAACTATGTAATTACACCAATGCATAACTAAAATAATTCTATCATGAAGAGCATCTTATTATAAGAAGGTTCTACTATTTCCTTATTTAAACATTACGAGGCATAACCTTGATGGACTTATCACCATTGAATGAAAGAATAATGTGCTAGTAAAATAATGGGTAACAATACTGTCCCTGCCTTTTATTAACTTTAAGGTATAGTTTTTGTTTTAAGGAATCCTTTGTTATTTAAAAAGTGGCATAACTCATGCCATCAAAATAATAGTTTGTTAATAGTTTATTTGGCAAATCATAGACAAAAGGTTATGGGGTGGACCGCGCCATAGTGTACAGAAAGTTTAACCTTGATCTATGAGTTATAATTATTGGTTGAATATTTATCAAACCGTAATGTGGTGTATCGTATTATTCTCCACGACTTGAATGATTGATATGGCATAGTTTGATTAATAATCATTTTTTTGTTTCCATGCAACGTGGTAATAGGTTGACATTGGAAAACATTGGTTATGTTGGACCTCCAGTTATCAAATGATTGGAGAAATATACTCGATGGAAAACTCTCCGGGACTATATACTCAAACCCACAACTTGCAAAACATTTGCTTGACTAACGTGGCAACGTCTTGGCCATATGTTGCACAGATAAAAAGCACGGTGTTGAACCCTAGCTGGTCATTATCCCGTCGCCTTCGGGCCTCCTGCCGCTCTGCTACGAAGCTCTCGTCTGCTCTGTCACTTGTGTCTTGCTGCTGCTGTCTTCCCACTTGTTCCACACTCAATAGCTTGTACCAAATGTTCAGTAAAGAAGCACTGTCACCCAACTGTCTGCTGCTTGAGTATAGGCCAGTGGTTCTTCCTTCAGGGTTTCACTGCCACAGATAGCTCCATTTCGAACCCTTCGACTGTACAAAGTTTTCCTTTATCCTTGGCATGTTACTACGAGTCGTAGTCTTCAAATTCAGAGTTGCTGGGGTACAGGGTTTCGTCGTGAATTGTGTTTTGATTTGGTTTGAGAACCATTACGGCTCTAGGGTTTTGTACCTTGTCGGCTGGTGACTAAAACTCCTTGCTGTCTTTAGTCGATGCTGAGTAGTGACACCGTCCTCTTTGCAGCTGATGAAAAGCCTTCTCCTCCTCGTGCTGGTGGTATCGCTTCTTCTAGCAGGTGGTTACAACTCGGTGAAACTTTGAGGTGAGGAACACCATTTTTAGTTTTTTATTTTCATTGCATAGTTGTTTACTATTTAATAATTTGATTTTTATACAAGATACTAATAGCGAAAGTGTGATGAAACGCAGGTATAAACCTGTCTCTCTTTCTCTGTGAATCTGGTGCAAGGCTGCGACGACTTGTTGGTTTACGATAAGCCTAGTTTAACCATGGCATTTCCTCCTTGTTTGGTCCCTTGGGGACATTTGTGGGTTGATGCGTGTGTCCTGCAACCCTTGTGGTTTTGGGTTCAAATAGGTTGACTTGTTCGCCGTTGTCTGTTGAAGTTGACCCCTTGCTTGATGCAAGGTCTCCGGCTTAGGCCGCGATTGTAACACTTAGTTTTTGTTTATGTTACTATGTAGACATATAATGAAGAGAAGAAAGACTGTTAAAACCTTAAGCTATTAGTTGTTAATGGATGCCGAGAGCATTGGAAGAGCTTCAGACTCTTGAGTTATTCTTTGTTGTAATTTTTGGATTTGTAGGGTTTTACCCTAATCTCGACAGTATAAGGAAAAATACTTACAGCTTCTTTTAAAATTATCTTTTAATTTATGTGGCTCTACTGTAAATGGTTTTTTATTATTATTATAAAGTGTAAAGATTGGTTGAGCTCGGTAAATCGAGCCTGATATTTTTCTGTGAGTTTATTTTCTATGCATTAATGCATTTGATTCTTACCCTGTAATATTTTTACTTATCAGGGTTTTTGCATAATGTTTTTATAGTATTTAGTTATTCTTTTTATATACAGTTATAAAAATTGTTTATACTTGTTAGCCTTTTGAGTATAAGAAAATTAATGTTCTTACGGTGTATCTGTGTAAATGGTAGATTACCGCCTTTAAGGTATATAATTTATATTTAATTAATATATCTTCATATTGTGAAATGTGTGTTGTTTTACTTACAACAATTACTATTTTACAATTATACACATTATCTATATATTTAGTTTATTACAGATAAATAAAGAGATATTATTTTTCTTATTGTTATATTCTAGTACTTTCTGCACTGTTTAATTTATAGAAGTACTTTCTATATTCTTTATTATCTTGTTTATATTAAATACTAGTATTTATGAAATAAAAGAATAACACCTAACTATGTTCTCCATTTATTTAACCTTTTGCAAAGAATAGATTAGTAACTGCAAATTATGTTTAAGCTCTAGCTGGATAATAATAATAAAACAAAATGAATTGATTCCCTTGCCAATCATAAATAAAATCTAAGACCAGCTTGGTTTAACTGTAGAATTAAATCAATGTTTAACTGTTCTTACTTTTAGTTTTGTTGTTGCTATACCTATAGTAGTTAAATTACCCTAACTGGAAGAAATAGACTGTAAAGTTTAAAAAGCATGTTTATTTAATCTAACCCTACTTTAGTATTATACTATTTTCTTGAATTCAAATAAGCAATAAGATTTATGAAGGTAAATACTGTATCCATAACTATTTTATTTACCACACATACTACTATCAGTAAATAATAGGGCTTCTTTCTCTGTTTCTAATAAACTGACAGTCTCAGTCTAGGTTTAACACTACTCTTGGTACAAAAGATATTTCTTCTAATAACCAAATAAAAGGAAATATTCTATAATTCCATTAACATTTTATTCTAAATTTTCATCATACTATCTTTATTTATAATTTCACCTCCTGTGCTGGAGTACGGTCTGGATCACTCCAGATGAGCAAAAACACAGGTAGGGTTTTGTTTCTCATCAAATGATTCTATTTCTAAACAAACTAAGAACAACTTCATTACTAAACCATCTAAGTGTTTACATCATAAGCTACACTACAACATTCAATCACACACAGATAATAACACAGAAATTTAAATAATAACAGAACCTGTTCTCCAAGCTTGGACGACAACATCAATGGGAGGCCGTTCCTCCCTACCAACTCCTAGAGGGCGCTCAAACAACAAATCCTCAGGACCCCCGAGCTTGCTCTGGTCTCCTTGGTTGGAACTAGGTGCAACAATAATCAAGTACCAGTCTTCAGACTCAATACTAATCCTGAATTTATCAGTAAATTCTCTCAGCTAGCAAGCTGTATCAGACAAAGTTACTGCAGATTATCTCTCAAAACACCTTCCTTACAGTTTTCCCTTTTCCCCAATGAATTCCTTGAAGTGCATTCCTCCTGAATGATTCTTCTCTTGGAAAATATCTGAGCAACCTCAGCTCTATTCATTGGGTACTTTTAAAAGATTGCCTGGGTCTTTTTGGGTTAGTTGTCATTTATTGAGCCACCTGCTTTGATCCCACTTTCTTGGGGGATCATGACCCAAAATGTAGGGAAGTTGCCACCTACAACATAGGAAGTGTTTGAGGATGCTGCCACTTGTCTTTTGCTCTCCACCTAGTTCCTTCCACCAGTTTGACCAGTAACACTCTTATTAACAACTCTCCCAAGCTGTTGTCTCCACTTTTTATTTATTAATAATAAAATATTCAGAATTAAATTCCACTTCTTTTGACTCTGCTGAGTCATCAGTTCCTACTTAGCATTAAATTTAACATAATGTCTAAGGAAATCAAATTAAAACAATTAACATTATTTTACAAAATTGGGGTATGTGACATTTGGACACCTAAACTAAATATATCTTCAATCATTAAGAAAATAAAACATGGTTGAAGGGCTTCCAAGCATCAAGTTTCCCAAAGGCACATGCAAGGGATGCATAGGTGGGAAGCATGCGAAGCGCAAGTATGATAAGGGAAAGGAAAGAAGGGTTGTCCAAGTGCTTGATTTGATCCATTAAGATCTGATAGGACCTATTTCCACACCCTCCTATGTAAACTAAACGTATGCGTTAACTTTCATAGATGATTTCTCAACGTATTGTTGGGTGTATTTTCTCAAGCAAAAAATATGAACTGTTTGAGATATTCAAAGTTTTCAAGGATTTGGTTGAGAACTTGAGTGTGAATAACATCAAGGTCTTGTTTCCACCTTTCAAACACATGGGGGTTAAGCGAAACAGGAATATTCAAGCTAGTAGGTGTGTCCTTGGGGAAAATTCTCGAGTCAAGTACTGTCACTTGATATTGACTCCTCCGTTTAGGACAAACTCCTAATGAAGCCAAGGGGGGTGGTCCCTAAAAAAGAGTTGTTTAAGGATCTTTAAGTTTTAATCGTTATTGATGGAATTAAGTTGTTTAGGAGTTTTTTTAAAGTAAATTCTAATACATGATTGTTTTCAAATTTAAGTAAATATTCAGCAGCATAACATCAACACATAAAGCAAGAATAAAATATTTGTAGATCAGATCAGTTCCAAAGGAGTCAAAATGAAATAATGTTGTTGAAGTAAAATGTTTTGCAAATGTCTCTTGGTCAGTTTTAATTATTAATATATGAGTTGAATTACGGGAAGGGAATTCTCGATATACTGGAAGTACTGAGAATGTGTCCAAAAGATGACTAAAGTGGTTCCTCACTTAGAAATGTGGGCTGAATCAGAGTCTTTGAGAAGGTGTCCAACACTACATCAACAAGGATGTATCCTGACTGTATCTTGAGGTCACTACTTAGTTGTTCTACTTTGAGAAATTTTCCCATGATTTTTAACTATCGCATGCCCTATTTTCATAATGTTCTAAGGGGAGTTGATTTTATTAATGAATTATTATATTAATGTGAAGAAATTAGAAAGTGTCGAAAACCGTTTTTGTTTTCCCAACGACCAATCAAATATTGTAGAGGGAAAGAGCATACACGAGTTGACGAAAAAAATTTAGTCCAATTTGATACAACAAATAAGTTTGTAAAATCAAAGGATTAACGACAAATTAGAACTGCAACTATGTGTGATCATCCACCAATAATCAACAAATCCTTTAGTTGGTGGCGAGAGAATACTTCGTGGCAACGAGTTGGGTAAGAAAGTAAAACTTAATATGAGATGAAATAAAATAAAATAAACAACTAATCTATGCATCCTTTAAACAAGGAAGATTGTGTGCAAATGTTTATTAGTAAAATGCAAACCATGAAAGAAACTGTGAATCCCCCCAAGGGGGATGGAGTGTGGGCATTGTGTAGCCCACTTGCTTTCTTTATTGATGGAATTTACAAAATGATGAAATCAGAAAACAAAATACCTTTTGACCCTTTAAAATGGATCAAAAGGATTACACACTCTTTGGAAGAAAAGAGGAATGAAGAAGAGGGAAGAAGGAAGGATTTCAAGTGCTCCAGATGATGAAAAGTTTGATTTTCGGTTTCGTTTCCTTCTCCTTTTTCTCAGAACTGCAAAAAACCATCAAGATATTTATTTTATAATCCTATGAATGGATCAAATAAAAGTACGAGAACTTATACTACTCAAGTACTTGAAAATTTGTGATTTTTTAAAGAAAACAAGCCCTTTAAGTGTGATCTAGATCTAGTTTGACATGATAATTTAAATAACTTCTAGATATTATACATATATGCTTAACAAAATCATATTTTAATATCAAACTTTTCAGATCTAAAATTTGTCAAACATGAAGAACCGGTAACTGAGAAAGATTTGAATTTTAGAGAGAGGAGAGATAGGTCCTCAAGCCCCGATCTTGAAAAATGTGAAAGAGAAGAAGCATATCCAGGGAAAAATACATTAGACAATAGATGATATAATTTAATGGAAAATAATGTGGATGCAACTGAGATCCAAAATCCTTTCACCTAACGCAACCTGCAAAAACTAGAAAATACTTCAAACAAGCATGGTTAATCTAGTACATTCCATCATAAAAGACAAGGAGAATATTAGTAGAACTGAGTACAATATATTACTCCTAGAATATTCTACAAATAAAACATAAATTAACAAACTGACAACAGACAATGTTCATCCAAAAGAAGCTAGATCAATACTACCAAACTTGACAAGAGAAAGAAAGCCTAATTTATCTCAATATCATCTCAGAAATTATCCAATTTGCATAAGCATGAGACAATGCCACCATGAGCATAAAAATCCTTCAATATTATTAATCAAAATGAAATAATAACAATACAATGAGTATAGTTTCAATACATCCTCTTGATTGAGGAGCAAAACCCTGCTTTTATAGCTAAAAAAAAACTCAAATCCCAAGGGGGTGAATTTTCCAAGTGTGAGGTGGTTTTGGGGGTTGAGATAATTGTGGGAGGAGGTTTGAATTCATGGGAGGGAATTATTCCACCTATATTGAGGTATCCCACTTGGTTTGGGAAGCATTTACCTCCTCTAACCACTTCATCCAAGTGGTAAAACCACCCTCCATGAGAGAGTTTTCCCCCATTTTGTGGAAGTTAGTTGGAGCCCCTCCTTTGATGGTTGAAGATACTCCTCTATCCTCATAAATTTCCCAGACAATATACTCAACAACTTTCACACCTCAGAGACAAGTCCTAGACAAGCTACCTTTGATTTAGGAATTGGATTTTCTCTAATTTTTCCATTTATTTAACCCTATGAGTCATTTTGGAGAGAAAATCAAAATTAATAATTGAAAATTACTAATTTGACTCTCAAAAGTGGGTTTAGGGGTTTAGTGTGATATCTAGGTCCAAAAACAAGCATCCCAAAGAGAAAATTGGTTCCCTAGGCCCAATTTTATGACCTTTTGAACTTTTACAATTAAAATGCATCTTATCGATGATTTTATTAAAAACATGAAAATTAAAAAATCCTATGAAAGACTTAATGCATGTCCACGAAACTTTAGGACTATGACTAGCATGGTATAATACATAGACTCTAGTATTTAATAACCTTTTAATCCACAATCACCAATTTCACCATCCCGAATTTGGAGTATTTTGAGTGAAAAACTCAAAAATTATATGTTGCTTAAAAAAACATCACATAATTGATGAGGGAAAAAACACTAGAGGATGATGACCTTGATGAACAAGTCCTAATAAGGCCAATACTTCTACAAAAATAAACCACAATTTTATGTCATTTATTACAATTCCCATGAGGGGGTGCGAACATGTGAAACAAGGGACCACAACTGGCCCTAATGAAACCATGGAACTTCCCGAGCATTGAGTAAGAACATTGATTTGTTTAGAGCCTTGGTGGCTCACTTGAAAGATACCCTAAGTGAAACTTAGTGGATAATAGGTCTTAAAGACTGATAATGGAAAACAATATGTCAATAATAACCTACATCATTTATGTGAGGAAAATGATAGTCAAATGCAACATTTTGTGCCTTACACACTTCAACAAAATGGTGTGGCAGAGTGCAAGAATAGAGCATTGAAGGAGATGGCCACATGCATGTTGGAGGATAAGTCTTTGTCACCTAATATATGGGATTAAGATATCAATTGTTATACATATGTTAATAATATATTTCCACAAAAATAATTGGATGAGAAAAGTCCATTTGAGGCTTGGAGTGGTCACAAGCCGAATGTTTCTCATTTCAGGGTTTTTGGCTCAAAGGCTTGGGCTAGAATTCCTCTCGAGAAGAGAAAGGATTTGAAACCTCAAAGAAAGGAGTCCATAATGGTTGGAAATGATGAAGATTAAAAGGGATACAAGCTCTTTGATCCCTCATCTCATAAAACCTTCATTGAGAAAAGTGTACAGTTCGAAGAAGAGCCCATGCAAGAGATTGAACTAGTCAAGGGGGGTTGCTCACAACCTCCACTGAATGATTATGTAAGTTATGATTATTTCTTTGATTTTTTTTATTCTGATATGTAATATGAATATGATGACATGCATACATATCATTACTCACCCATAAGGCTGAAATGGGCTGAGAAAACCATACAAGAAGCTAGTGATCTTGATGGACTAGACCCACTAGCTCTAGGAAGACTAGATCTTAGTTTCACAATGCTTTCTCCACTTGTGATTCAAATATTCCAGAGAGGTGATTTATGATGGTTGTATCTGATCCTCAGTCATATGAGGAAGCATCACATGATCCAATATGGAAAAAATACATGCAAGAAGAGTTCAAGTATTTGCAAGACAATGAAACTTGGGAGTTGGTTCCTCTACCTTCCAAGAGGAAACTAGTGAACTGTAAGTGGGTTTATAGAAACAATATGGATGGTGATGGTTTCAGTATGAAGTATAAGGTGAGTTTGGTTTCCAAATGCTTCTCTCAATTCCATGGATTGGACTGTATAGATACATTTGCACCAATTGCAAAAATGGACTCTATCATGCTAGTTTCAGTCATTGCTGCATCTAAGTGATGGGAGGTGAACCACGTGGATGTGAAGAGTGATTTTATTCATGGTGACATTCAAGAGGATATTTATAAGAATCATCTTGAATGTTTCATTCAATATCCTTCACTTTATTGTAGGTTGAAGAATCCTCTTTATGGCCTCAAGTAAACCCCCAAGGCTTGGTATGCCAATATGGACAACTTTCTTCTATCACAAGTATTTGAAAGATGAAAATATGATCCTAATGTATATATACAACATTTATATGACTCATTTCATATCATAGTATTTTATTTTGATGATATTATTATTAGTGGAAGTTGCATTGCTTATATAGGTTCAATTAAGTCTTCATTGCACAATGTGTTTTTAATGACTAACCTTGGATTCTTGAAACAATTTCTCGGCTTGGAGATTGAGAAATATGATGCAGGTATTATGGTCATCCAATAAAAGCATGCTACAGACCTATTATTTAAGTTCAAAATGGCCGAATGTAAGGAACCCAAGTGTCCCTTCCTTTTAGGAGTAAAAATAGGTGATTTTGGTTCATCTCCATTGGTGGACAACTCAATGTACAAACAACTAGTTGGGAGCTTGTTGTATCTCACATACTCTTGACCTGATTTGGATTATGCAGCAGGGTTTTTTGCAAGGTATATGAAGTAGCCTCATGAGATACATTGGAAGGCTTATAAAAGGATCTTTAATTATGTGCAAGGAACCAAACACTTCGGGATACATTATGCTGCTATTTCTCCTCTAGAACTAGTTGGATTCACTAATTCTGATTGGGTTGGAGATTCCATTGATAGAAATTCCACTTCAAGTTATGTATTAATACTTGCACATGATCCCATATTCTGGTCAAGTAAGAAACATCACACTATATCCCTTTCATCATCCAAGGCCGATTACAGAGTAGCAGTGAATGCAGCTACATAATGTGTGTGGTTGCAAGGCATTCTTGGAGAACTTGGTTTTCCATTTGATTCACCCACTATCATTTGGTGTCATAATCAAAGTGCAATAAAGATATAATAAGGTAAAATAAAGAGACAGAGGACCAAGCAAATTGAGATACACTTGCACTACATATGGAGCTTGGTGCATGAGCAGGTGATATCATTGCAGTAAGTCATATCTGTAGAGCAAACTATTGACATCTTCACCAAGATCTTCATAGAGAACACATTCACCTATCTGAGACCACTCCTTGGAGTGGGTGAAACATGGTGATGACTAATATTCACTTTCATATTTTTCTCCATTTCCATTTTATAGGGGAGTTTTTGTTCCCATGTGGTTTTCCTTCTTACCTTGGTTATATGGACAAATAATTTTTTGTAAGAAGTGACTTGAGGCTTAGTTTCCAAGGCCTCAATTTTTTGTGTGGTTACACTAATCCACAATTAACGAGGGTTGTTAGAGAATCATACCACTTAGTACCATGGTAACATACCACCTAGGACACACCTTCATTTGTTTTTTACTCATGTTGTATTGTCCAAATCCTGGTTATGTTGGTCTCCTAAGGTATTTGGGGGGTTTTCAACTAATTAATGCACCCAGGTGCCCACATTTGATCATTTAGAATATTATGCACCCTCATTAATGACATTTGTTTTCTTGGGGCACTCCCACTCCTTAAAACATGGAATTGGTTTGACCAAAGGTTCCCATGCATTCTATTTGAGTGTTTTCTGCTCTTTTGGACCATTATATGCTTCCTAGAGATACTCCCACTTACTCATGCACTCCAAAACTCCTAGGATACCCTTATTTATGTCCTAACATGCTTCACCCATGTTAACATGGCCATTTGTGACTGTTTGAGGTGGTTTGGGATCCCATTGGTCAACCTAGGGGGGTTTGAGGTCTAATCTAATCCTGCCACATGTATGCCACTAATTTTTCTCCAAAGGATAAAGATTTTATCCTATTGTATCATATTCATTCTTTGAACATATTTATATGTTGGATAGTAATAAGAAACTCGGTTATTGGCACCATATATATGTGTTAATTTTTCTCTTTTTTTGCTATTTTATGCATAATTTGTGAAATTATTGAGTTGTGAGGATTCTCTTAGATCCTAGATATTTTTGTGAACCATATTTTCATAGGTATCATGGCTACAATAATTGCGACTACTAGGAGCGAGATAGGGAAACGGTAATACAAATTCATGGCTTCCTCGCCAAAAAGGAACTAGTACATATATGTCCATGCATGATTGGAAATAAACTGATGTATTTCTCTTATATGGCTATTCTATTGTTGTAGTATTTGCATGAGGCATCCTCACACAAATCGGCCCAAGAAATATAAAAACAAAATGTAATTTATTGTTGCATAAAGAGAAGTTGACCCCAATGAAGAAGGCAAGCCAGCCTAGTTGAAAAATTAAATTTCCAGCAACATAAAGTATAAATAGAATGACCTCACTTGTTATGGATAAAATATTCCTATGTTTTGGGTGGACCACAACAAATAATATGACACCAGAAATCAAATCCATTCCCAAGTATGCTAGATAAATTAAATAAACTAACAACTAAGGGATCGAAATCGTACCTCAACCAGATGTTTGAAGACAAACACTATTGATATCACGATCAAAATCTTGTCCCTATAATTTTCCCTCAAAAACAAATATATATCCATGCATAAAATATTAAATGTTAATATTCAATCTAGCGAATACATTTAAACATGTATAAAAAAATTTCACCCATGGATAAATATAAACAATTGAACATGAAATTTGGGCAAGAAATGGATATTTCTATTAATGTAAAAACATAAATAAAACGTGACAACCTATGTAGGCACCTCACCAGAACCGAGAAACCAAGTTCCTCCACCTCTATATAAGGCAAGCTCACAAAGGAAATGGAGATATTGGGAGATGAACACAACTGGTTCTATCAACAAGGATAAAGGGATGTAGACTCAAGTATATGGAAATGGGGAAATTTTTTTCTATAGTCTCCTTACTCTCAAAGTTTATCCTCTTCCAATTCTTCATAATGGATCAAGCCGTTAAAGGGGAAATGGAGGGTCAAATCAGAGTGTTTCCTAACATATGGAATTTCAAGGATCAATTCATTACTTGATGAGGAAAAATCCAACTATTTTTTGTTTTTTAGAAAAAAACCTGATGTATGTGAGTTGTATTGGTGCAATATGGATATACATGATATGTATAACTAATGACTCGTGCATGTCTTTAAAAATTTCTTTTTAAGGGTTAAACTGAAGCTTCGGGACTATTGTGAGTAAAGAGGATATAGTGATTCTACATAGGGATAAGGGAAGGTCATCAAGGCATGATACATGAGGTGTGGAAAATCATTCTATAACATAAAACCCCTAATTTGTGAGGTCATAGGGGTACACGATGGTAGAGATACATTATAATAGTCCCAGAAGTGGGGTAGTGAAGAACCAAGTGGAAGAACTAGCCATTCGTCAGCATAATACAATGATAAATATGTATACATGACTACATATATGGAGTACATATAGAATTATTGGATACATATAGGTGTAATTGAAAATAATAGGCATAATAAAAATATGGCATAAGTGGTCACAGCCACACACAATTCACAGTGGAGTTCGGTCTCCATACTAAATGAATACATCTAGTACATAACAAGGTACATTGATTTGGTACGAGAAATGAAATCCCATAAGTACTATCACGATCAAGGTAGTGGCATATATGGAATGCCACATGCTCTGGGGTCTTCTACGCAAACCATCGATGGTACATGTAACATCATGTGAATAGAGGTGTTGAAGTCGAACATGTCAGAACATCATTTGATTACTATTCATTGATGTATACCATTAACAGACGTGATACATCCCACTAATAATTAAAATGGGTGTCAAGGTAACAAGTGCATTCAACAAGTGGGACATTGATGTATTCCCAAATCTATTGATGGAGAGAGAACCTACCACTGACAACTGCAAGTCTCAAGAAACTCAACTGATTCTAGATCCGAATTCCAAAATAATTGATCTAAAGTTGATGGAATGAAATCTGCTGGAAGGAGGGAGTTAAGGAATCCCCCATCAACCAACATGAGGTACAACAACAAGTTTGAATAATTTGAAATAACTAAGATGAACAAGATGTACACGAACCAATAACCATGTGTGTATTTCTCTCATATCAGATGCAAATAGCATGCGAAAGAGACCCTTTGACTAGCATCCAATGATGAAAACTAATTACAGAGGAAATGAAACCACCATAGGGTATAATGGAATCCAATACATGGAAATAATCCCATTGTGTGAACAGATTTATTATCATTGAACACAAGGGAAAACACTTAGTCAACCGCCCAATGATGAGATGTCATCTACTGAGTTCAAAGTCACCTACCAATGATGAAAGTAGGCCCAAGGTGCCAAGTAGGACCACAAATTTATGATGTATTGGGAATTTCCTACATGCAGAGTGGAAATATATGAAGAATGGTTGACTCAGGCTAAATACTTCCTTCGAGCAAGAGAGTGAGGTATATGGAGACACTTAAGCAGCATAGACTCAATGTGGAATTTGGGACAGCTCTGTGACACAAGAGTCGTCAATAACGGCTCCATAGTGACTAGCATCTTAACCAGTTAGTGGATAAATATCTAAATAAAAATTACAACTCGTAAATTCATGCTAGAAACCCGCCACGTGATTAATAGACTTATAAATTATGCTCTTGTTCAAAGGCAACACAACAAATGCCAATATAAGAAAATATAATTTCCCCTGCATGATAAGCACATTTAAGGGAATTTTTCCTCTTGGATAAGGGGTGATCAAGCTGAAAAGAATAAATAAGAGGATATACTTGGCTAGAATTGAGAGATGCTCGGAAAATATTGCTTGTAAACATGAAGCAAAGTGCCGACATTATGCTCAATGAGGAAAGTGGATGCATGCATGCACTTTATATAAAGGAGGAGTCCCTAAGGGAAATAGCCAACACAATAGATGAGGAAGAACATGATATTTCCATTCAAATTCATGGAGGGACTACAAGGGACTCCTAGACCAAAGAATGACGCTCAACATGGGAACCATATCTGTAATAACCCAAAAATTAGTAAAAATTTTAAATTTTTCATGTAACATAAAATGTTAATAATGTAATTGTTAGAGAACCACTAACTATTAGAGGTTATTCAACCAGTAATAATTGCAATGAGCATTTCTCTTCTATAGTTTTGATTAATTTAATAGTTTATCTTAAAGTACTATGTTAAGAAGGTTAAACATAGCAGGTTTAGTATTTCAAAAGGTGAGAATGGAAACTGTATCTTAACCGATGCTAATTGTGTTATCATTTTCTTTTCTCAAGTAGGACATAATCTAGGGTGAGATCGGGGCTTACTTAGCTTACAGCTAATACAATTGAATGATGGTTCTTTTTACAGGTTTTAAACAAGTAAACAGTTTGTTCCATTAAAATTCCAGTCAAGAATGATACTCCACTAGCATAGGATAAAATGCTAGTAAATAAGATGTTTGATTTCAGCTTGACCCTGTAAGAGGTAAAGTTGGTGTTGCTAATGTTATCAAACTGCATAATGATGGTAAAACAAAACTGTGAAAGGATAGGTTATGTGCATTTCAGTTTACTACCGAAATATGTGATCCAAGTAATTCTTTCTTCTTTGTATTTTTCACTATATGGTTATAAGTTTCAAAATGAAATGTTTAAGAACGATTCTATTTCTGTCCATAAGAATATATGACCTAATGTTTTTATAAAAGAAAAGATATATTACGCATGCATGTGCCTATAATCTCATATCTGTTATATAGCAATTGGAATATGGTTATGTTCATATTAATTTGAGTTCTTATTGTAAACATTAAAATACTCCATGTTTATGATTTCTCCAAATCATGTACTATTAATTGGTTTCCTTATATATAAAACTTGGTTTTATATGAGCTCTGGTTTTCAATAATATAATATATTTGCTAAAGGTATTTACATAATGACCCTTGCTCCAGGGTTCCTATAATTAGGCATCTTCATAAACTAGAATATATTTCTTGAATATTAAACTACCTTTGTCAAAACATGCATTAGTTTATATGAGGGACTCTTATAAATGTTTGGGTTTATAACTAATACTATACACAACCTATAAGTAAAATGAACACCGCATAGAACAAGATCTAAGGTTATGCACTTTAAGGAAGATAGAATTATCTTCATCGTGGGGTCTTAATATGATCAAGTTTAGACATTAAAGCAAGATAAACATAGATATTCTATGGTTAACTATTGGTCCCTTGGTAAAACTAGATAAATTTCTATAATGCCAAGACTACATGTATAGACTATGGTCTAGGGACAAGGAATCAATATGAGATATAGATTCTTTACAAAACATTAAGAAATTTTTTACTTAAACCGATGATTGTGCAGATTGCAATTGGGACTATGACTTTGGGTAAAAACCCATAATTTGAAAGATTATTGAAGGACACATGGTTGGAAAAGAGGGCTAGGGTTTCTCGTTGACTTGCTATGGCATATAAATTTGTTGAAACCCTAGAAACATGCTTGATTGTTTGGGTTATGGCGTGGTCGAGCCGAGAGCTCATGGACGCCATGTAAACTATCGAACCTCCAAAAATGCACATGAGCCTTTACAATCTTATTGAGCTGGTGAAGAAGGTTGATTAAGTAGTTTACTGTCCAAAGTGAGGTGGTTGTTTTGATTGTGAAGAGGATAAGAGGCTGGGCTATCTTTACCTTCAGTTCATTGTGAGAGTAAAATCTCCATGTGCAAGTAATGACTGTGACCAGCGTGAAAGAATTGTTGCGTGAAGAGTGTTTGGTTCTTAGTGCTGTTGGTTTTGTGTCGAGGGTTTGAAACCTTCTCGACATGGCTAAGCTTATCTTGATTACCCAGTTACTCGGCTCCATAAGGTAAGAAAATCCATTATTACTCCTCGTAGTTTATTTGCACAGTTTTCAAGTGTTAAAAAATAAAATAGAAAATATCTAACCGAACTTAGTTTTCTTCTCCCTGTGCAAGTTATCCAAGCCAATCTTGAAGTTGCAGAGTTCTACCAATGGCTTCCTTAAGGGTGTTCACCCTGGTAAGCATCGGTTCACCTGGGGTTTCTCCTGCGCACTGTATGGTGGAAAGTGATGGCACTTCCATGTGTTTGGGTTGTGGACTCATCTGCAGTCCTTGTTTGCTCTGTTTGGTCTTTCAATTTTTAGTTTTTAAAAGCCTTTGTGGCTATCTGTAATGAGTAGATATGGCTTTCACAACCTCGAATTCATGAATTTGGTTTTGAGCCTTCTCGGCCTTAAATGAAATAGATGGCGATAAATTTTAAATTCTAGCTTCAATCCATGACTTTGCTTGTCAGGCCACTTGGTGGTTTCTTGAAGATTTTGATTAGGGTTTTATAGGAGAAAGAATGGTCGTAGTTATGGAAATTCCAAAAAAATAAAGGGCTTCCATAGCTGTATCTGATGGTTGTTTAGCTTTGAAATTTTGACTTCTATTTAACTTATAAAAATCGTTTTTGATCAGGCTGTTAAGCCTAGTCAGATAATATATATTAAGGGCCACAGGCCATATTATATTTGTTTGGTTTTTGTCTTTGTTGGGTTTATATCTAGGTAAATTTTTGTTTAGTTGCTAATCTTATTGTTATCCAGTTTTTCAAGGTTTAGGTTTAACTTGATAAGTAAGAAATTATTGTTTCTTGTAAAAGATTATGAATTGATAATCTTTGGTTATGGATTAATTTGATAGCAATAAAAAATTATAATACTGTATATTTTTTTTTAAAGACTAAGTTTGATATTGTAAAATAAAATTACGTTTCTTTTCTGAAATTTTTGAAATAATCTTTGCTAAGATTTTGTATTTATAAATTAGAATTTTACCATAGGGTGTTAGTTCAGATCTTCTATAAACCCTAATTATTTCTAAAGGTTTACAGCGTTAGTAATTTCTTTGTTTACAGTAAACCTAGTTATAATGAATGACTAACTAGGTGATTAGACAACCTAAAATATTGTTTACTTGGTTAAACCTAGCTTAAATATTTTATTGTTCCTAAATTATTTACTTAAGTATTCTTAATCTCTAAATTGTAACTATACTAGTTTTTACTGTATAAATATTATGCATACTAGTAGTATGTATTATTTAAATTTGTTCTTCTACATGTAATTAGATAATTTAACTACTTCCATTAGATAATACAAATACAACTAAAGTTCTGTAATTTAAGTACACAAAAACCTGTAAAAGTAATTCATTTACATCTGCAAACAATTTTATTTAATTCTACTTATCTGAATTAAACATACCTGTTGTACTAGAGTACTGCCTTGCAAGAGGCGTGGAAAAATAAAGTTTGGGTAATTTTCCTATCTATCAGTTCACTCAACAATATCTCTACTGATTATCCCTAACCTAACAATTTACTATCTCTCACCAGATTAATAATTATTCTTACTTAACCCTAACAGAAATAAAATATCAATATATACATTCATGCAAAACTCTTAAACTTTTCTGATGCAGAAAACAAATATTAACTGAACTTAAACAAGTAGAACCTGACAAATAGATGAGGTGACAACATCTTAAGGAGGTTGTTCCTCCCAACCAACTCCTGAAGAAAAGATGAACAACAGTTCTCAGAACCCCCAAGCGTGTCTCCTGGTCCTCCTGGTAGAGCATTGGGTGAGATATGTAATATTGAGATCCTCTGCAACTCTATTGAGTATTTAGCAGTAACTCAGTCCTGCTTATAGAAATAAGAACTTTAGCTTAGAATAGCTACACAAGTGCAATCTTCAGCACTTATCCCCTCAAACTCACTTCAGCTAGTCTCCTCCATCGAATTCACATGTGCACTTCATTCACTCAGAATGATCACCAATCCAGAATGAGAAGCCTCAGCTGTCTTCAATGGGAAGTTTTATTAGCATGCCTAGGTCTTTTGGGTCAGTTTTTACTTAATGAGCCACCTGCTCCTGTTCCACTTTCTTGGGGAATCTTGACCACAAATATAAGAAAGTTTCCACCTGCAACAACTAGAAGTAGTTTGAGGATGCTGCCACTTGTCAATATTCTCTCAACCCAGTCTCCTCCACCAAGTGACTAGTAAACACTCATTTAACAGCTTCCCTAAGTTCTTGTCTCATATTTTATTTATTTATTAATAAAATATTCTGCAATACATTAAATTATCCTTGACCCCACTTGGTCATTAATTACAAACTTTAACATAAAAAATAACATAATGTTCCTCAATAACATAAAATTGTTTTGCAAATTGGGGCATGTGACAATATCACAAAACGAGTTCTAACTAGGGTACCCGTCATCAAGAAATATATACCATTTACATAACGAAACTTCAAGTAGCTATGGTATGGTTCCATGTCATTAAGAAGAAGGTTCATACCTATGGTTAATATGGCATAGTCATGGGATGATTAAAAAATGCACACGGAATATAATCCTATCATATATGCCAGTTCAATTTTAATATCTTCCATGGGAATGAACAAGCTTGGAAACAGTCAAAACCCACTAAGGCTCAGCGAAAAATGCATAAAAGAGGGACCTTGCACAACAATATTAGTCCAAAACAATTGTGAATAACCAATAGAGGGTCAAAACTATAGGAAAGTGGGTAAACAAATTTAATAAATAGTAAAAAATTACCTATTTACCATACCATTTGGTTTTTTATCCCTTATAGTGATTTTGGACCTCTTTGGAACCTGGAAATTCAAAGGCGTATTTTGGGAGCTACAGAACATGAAATCGACAACTGTCAAGACCATGTAATTTATCATCCCATGCCCTTTCAATTCATTACTTTCATTTGAAGTTTTCATGGTTAGTTTTGAAGTTTTCAACCACAAAAATTGGGGCTTGTCAGACCATGCTGGTGATAGGTTATTGGGTCACATATAGGGCCAGATATACGTGGGAAAAGTGAAGCCTTCCAGTGTGGCCACACACCTGCCAACATTGTGACCTGTGTATAAAGGCTATGAATGTTGTTTTTTAAATAAAAAACCTCACAAAACTTCTTCTCCTTTGCAGGATGGTGCTTGAATGGAGGGAGAGAGAGCATGGAGATGTTTATAGAGTTGTGCATGGTGATTTAATCACCCAACAAGCATTGCAAAGATGTGGGATCTAAAATTTTGGAACATTTGGATACTGAGTGCCCAACCAAGACTACTATAAATGGTCGTAAGCTACTAGGATCCAGACACTGAGGCATTCATGTTAGATGGTCCATTGAGAATCAAGGTGGAAAATATTTATTGTATTACTAGACTATCCCATCGAGGTGAGGTAGTAAACCTTATGGCTTGTGGAGTAGGTGGAGGCATGAGCATTGATGAGTATATAGTTGTATATTGCATTCTTGACACTGAGAAGGTGGGAATTCAAGTCCCCATCAACACGATCTAGAGTCTCATTATGAAAGTGATCATTCTAGTTCTGGACAGAATATAAGGATTGGAATCACTATAACAGGAATCACGACCTCTCATGTTCTATGTAGTAGAATGTATGAGGCCCATTATATATTATTGGATCACTTCCTTTATGGGTAGCATGAAACGTCAACTGACGGACTTCAAGCTAGGTCAGGACAAGAATTTCGGGTTCACTAGTATTCTATGCACTTTCTTCTTTGAGAGGGTATCGAGCCTTAGTCCCAGAGTTGAAGTCCCTCCTCATAGTATACAGGATCCAACCCAGACTCACTAGATTGAGGTGATGCAGAGGTGAGGGGGAGATACATCACCTTCCCCATTCATAGATGATTTTTTCCACTGGTGGTGACGACAGATTATTTACATAGATGACTATCCCTATGTAGGGATCAACTTCTGTTGGGACCAAGATTGCCACTACCACTAGGGTCCACATTTGAAGCCATCGCTAAGATCTATTCTGTGTTTTTGCAATATTTCAAATTTTTTTGTATTTTTGATATAAACAGATCAAAAACATGTTTTTAGTGGTATCAAGTACTAACATTAGGCTTGTTTGAGAAAATGTAGGTCCACAAATACCAGATGGTTTCCCATGACACCAACCTAGGAGTCGAGGACATGAAACGATCAACACTGATGCTGAGTGGACATTATAGAACGTAAAGGGAAATCTGGCATGCTTGACACATAGGATCCCCATGGTACAGGTCGAGGACCTACCTGAGGAAATGCAGAGACATGTATTCGGGGTACCCCATCCATGGGTTAGACTATTCAAGCATTTGGAAACACTATATTTTCCTATCATGATCATTATCTAGGACCATAGGCATAGATGACATGATATCATTCTTTTTATTAACCATGTATATTTTGGGGGATTCAAAGCCCATTTCTGTACTATGACACCATATTTTTGTAACTTTGATTCAGAAATCAAAACTTATAGCTACCAGTTTGATATGTACACATGTGTCTAAATATGAATGTGAATGTGTTATGCACATGCTTCTTTAATTATGTGACAAATTCCAATCTAAAATACAATTTGCATATGAATCAGAAACTTGCTTATAACGTCTAGGTATATGAATGTATGTAATATAATCAAAATGTCATTCCAACAATATTACCCTTAGGAATCTTCTCAACAATATAGGATCTCTAACAAGGTATAGGCCATTCAATAGTGACACAATAAACTATGAATCCAGCCGAACCTATAGAGATCAAATACCATTTGAAATGGTATCGCGTAATTTCTCCTTTACTGCACTATACTCGACCAAATTATTATAGGATGGCTATAGGGATATGATCCACCTAACAGTTGGAATTGTTTTTCGGATATGATTGATGCAAACATTGACCTCAACACAATATCGACAGGTTTAGTATCAACTTCAACAAGTTCTACACCTTGACAAGTTCAACATTGACTTCAAAAAGTTCTGCACCTCGACATGCATTATCGACACCGCGGACTGACGAACTACGACAGATTGTCTCTATGTCTTCCATTCGTCTGTAATTGTTGGAATTCTGGAACCGTTCCAACTTCTCTTGTAATTGAACGTAACGGGCAGACAACCCAAGCATTCTCATAAATCTATTTAAGCATGTACATTATTGTAATATACAAACAAGTAAAAGAGCAATAATGAAATAACAGAGACTGGTTCAAATTATTGCTTATTGTCTGTGTGTGTGTATGTTTTTGTGTGTAGTGTATTTCCTTCTTTGCTTATTATTCATATCCTTTCACCATAATAGTACTTGATTCATACAAGCAAACGGTTGTACCTATCATGAACCTGGGAACCCAGATCATTGGTATCATATCGTGTTCATGCTTAAGTAGTGTGTAGACACTTCTAGCGAGGTTACCTAAATTATGCATGTTCAAACAAGCTCGCAAACTCAACAATCCAAGAAGAAACTACCTTCGACTTTGGAGTATCTATCTACTCGCACCACTAGACTGAATATGGCTAGAGAAACAAACAATACACATGTAACTGATGAGACAGAGTAACTCATAGAAACAACATTGGATCGATAATGAACCAAAATGTTCACCTAGTTCAATGAGATTCTCATATGATTTTTCTCGACAGAATGGGGATTCTCGACAAGACCCAACTCCAACAAAATAAGTCCATTCAAGGTGCAAATGAACTTGGACATACCAAATCTAGAAGTCAATATTAATGCGAAATCCTCATACAATTGGGTACAACATACGGAATCCTATTACTATATGAACCAACTCTCAGAAGCTAAAAATACACCATTGCATCCTTAAAGATGTCGAATTATGTGCATCGCTAGTGGGAGAACCTATCGACAAAGATGGAGAAATATGAAGACACCATAGACATGTGGGATAAATTTGTTGAGTACGTCCGGAAGGAGTTCTACCCTCTGAAGTACATTAACAACAGTATAAGAAGTGTTAGGAACGAAGGAAATGGAAAGACCGGTTCGTGCAGAGTTACACCAACAAGTTCTATCGACTAATGGCGAGACTTGGTGTTCAAGAAGAAGATAAATTGTGTGTTTTGAAGTACTTCAGCCAATTTTCCCCGCACATTTAGCAAGAGATGGATTTTGTGATTGTCAATACACTTGTGGATGCATTCCAATAGGCCAGTAAGATTGAATTCGAACAGAAAGGAAAAGCATGCTTCGCGACTAAGTTGACAGGACAGACATCTGATAAGAAGACACCAACCGACTACAACAAGTCAATACACTCTTCTTAGCTGAACCACTCTCAAAAATACAAGAGGGAACGCAGAAAATGACCTCTTGCTAGGAAATGGTGTAATTACCACAATTCATCATGGCATGATGTGTCTGAATGCAAGGATTAGAATAATTTTTTGGAAAATTTTTATACCTCCAACTTGTTCAACAAAACCCTGGTAGAATTTGATCCAAAAACATCGACCCTTTTGACATCAACATCGACCACTCCAAAAGCATTGACTTCCTTTGATGAGGAGGAATGAGAGCACCTGTTCCATACATAGATATGTTCAAAACAGAACATTGCATTTGATTGTGGATAATTGCATCGAGAATAAATTTGTTTCTTAAGATCTTGTCAATAAACTAGGTATTGTCACAACTCCACATCATTATCTTTATAATATTGATTGGATGAAGGATGGGTAGGAACTGAGGATCACCCAATAATGCAAACTGACCTACTTCGTTAATCCTTTTAAAGATGAAGTACTCTGTGACGTGGAACCGCTTTTCATAGTCGACACCCTATTTGGGAAACCTTACTTATGGGATTGACATGGGAGTTATCAGTCACAGAATAAGAAGGTGATTGTAAAAATACATAACCAATGGTATGGTATACCAGAGCGACAACCTACACCAACGGTTGGGATGAAATATTCTAAATATAAAAAGAATCTCATTAACCATGCTCAGATATTCACATTGATCATGATTAAGCCTTAGCATGCTAGGAATATTGCAGCAACTAGTCAAATCACGGACCAGTGAAGCTCTGAAGAGCATCAGTAGATTAACAATATCCTTGATGAATACTAGAACATATTCAAGATCCAGACGAAGTACCTCTACATTTACAGGTAAAACACTCCATTGATCTTGTTCCTGGTTCTTCATTACCTTACACATTTTTTTACAGAAGATCCATTATCGAGAATGAAGAGATTCATAGACAGATTCAATATTTGATCAACAAAAGTCACATCCACCCAACCCCTCTCCTTGTGGAATTCCAGTCATCCTCATTCCAAAGAAAGATGGGACTTGGCGCATGTGATTAGACTATTGGGCTCTCAACAATATTTCAGTAAATAATATATACCCCCTGCCAAGGATAAATGAACTAATAAAATATATGAAAGTTGCTAAATTTTTTACTAAGATCGACCTCAAGTCGGGATATCATCAAATTCCAATTGATCCCATTGTTATATGGAAACTTTCTTTCAAAACCAAGGAAGGATTATTTGAATGGTTAGTCATTCCTTTCGGATTAACCAATGCACACATGACCTTCATGCAATATATGGATGACATTATTCAACCTTTCATTAGCAAGTGTGTCATTGTCTACCTAGACGATATCTTGATTTTCAGTCGATCATGGGAAGAACATTTCTGGCTATTTCAACAAGTCCTCGACACTCTTTGAGAACATCGAATCTATTTGAAAATGGAAAAATGTTCATTTGCAATGAAAAACATCAAATATTTGGTTTATGTAATTGACTCTACAGGAATTCACATCGATCTAGACAAAGTAAAAATCCTTAAATATTGGCCCATTCCTCAAAACATTTATGAACTAAGAATTTTTCTTGGTTTGGCGAATTTTTATCGACGATTCATACTCGGATTTAGTCACATAGTGTGGCCTTTAAATAATTTGACTAAGGGAAATAGGAAAATTTTCTTCAAATGGACATCGACACAACAACAAGCTTTTGGGCAACTCAAACACAAGCTTTGTACTACACCAGTACTTGTGTTACCTGATTTGCATCAGCCTTTGGATATTTATATGGATGCATCAAAATTTTCCCTAGGATAAGAGATCACTTAGTCTGGTCACCCAATTGCTTTTAATTTCGAAACTTTTAATGATACCATAAGAAGGTATTCGACATATGAAAAGGAACTATATGCCATTATGTAATCCCTTAATAAATGTAGACATTACAATCTTGGCAAGGAGACAGTCATTCTTACTCACCACAAGCCTTTATAGTTAACCTCGTCCTAGTCAAAGTTACAAACAACTCAACAGCTCAAGTGGATTAATTATTTGCAACAACTCTAGTTGGTAATTAAGTATCAAAAAGGTAAATCCAATGCTGCAATAGACTATCTAAGTCGACCACCCATTATTCTCCTTTTTACAGTGATGAGTATGCAGGGCTATGACACCAGTACTTGGCCTCAATTGTATTCTATACACTACGAATTTTTTGCAATTTATTGAAAGCTTCAAACCAAACCTCCATCCACTACTGACTACTTCCTGAAAGATACCTTTCTATACAAGATTGGATAGCTTTGTGTGCCGACAGAATCTCATTTGGGGCGTGAACTACAACAAGACTGCAAGACACTTTGGATTAGCGAAGACCCTTAGTATCCTCCAAAAGAATTTTTATTGGCCTTCACTTAGATATGACGTCAACAGGTACATTTGATCATGTGTGGTTTGTGTCATTGCTAAACTGCCAAATCAACGACAAGGATTGTACACACCTTTGTTAGTTCCTAGTCGACCATGAGAAACTATTTCTATGGACTACTTGACAAGATATCCTACTTCCAAACATCAACATGATGCAATATTAGTAGTAGTCAATAGATTTTCCAATATGTCCATTCTCATTCCATGCAAGAAGAGTACAACAACACAACAAATTGCTCATCTCTTCTTTTAACATGTCTGGAAACACTATGGCTTACTGACGACCATTATTTCCAAAAGAGATTCCATTTTTGTCAGCATCTTTTGGGAGACTCTATGGAAAAAAATCAACACAAGACTCTGCTTATCAACAACTTTCCATCCTTAGACAGACGAACATATAGATGTTGTGAATCGCTTGGTAGTACAACTGTTGAGCATGTACAAACAAAACCATTATCGAACATGGGATGAAATTATCCCATATATACAACATGTATACAATCATGCTCATCACATCTCTATGGGAAAGGATCCATTTGAGATCTGTTATAGATTTCAACCCTCAACGCCCATCGACTTGACTAGTTCATTGACATAGTCAAACGACATAGAATCTGACCAACGAGACTCGTTGAAAAGGCATTTTAGTTTTGAGATCAAATTTGCAACATCCATAAATAAGCACATGAAATGTTACAATGAGCTAATGCGAAATCTAAGGCCCGACATGATAAGCATAGTATCCCTCATTCATTTCAAATTAGGGATTAGTTTTGGTTGCATCTCAAGAAGGAACACTTCACTTGTCCATATATGAAGTTGAATCCTTTTCGATATGGTCATGTTATAATGAATCTTGCAGTTTCCCCATAGATTGATCATGTTCAGGATGATAGAAGGGACAGGAAACCAAATGCATGACCTACGAATATCCCAACCCACAAATGATGGATTGTTATCATGTCGGTTGGGATATCCTTCACTTTATGCCACTGAATCCCAAGTGACAAAGGGGGATACCCAAACTTGTCCTAAAAGGACATAACTACATCTAATCACCAGTTCAAACCAAAACATGGAATACGTAAGGTGAGAGATAGAAACCCTATATTTTAGGAAGAAGCCACAATTTAAGGAATGCTTGAGCAGAGTTTGTTACATGTGTTGGAAATGTCCCTCAAGCAAAATATAATAGTGACTTATGGAATTCTAGGATTAGTGTTTGTTCAAATGATAAAACTTGGTACCCTAGGGGGATTTAGATGGAAATGTGGAAATTCCCAAGGAGAGGATAAATTAGAGAATTAAGTCTTACAACAAACTTGTTTGGATGAATGATTTTATAGATAGAATAAATGGAAACATAAACCAGAAAACAAAAAACACTAGGAAAAGGTTGTTAGGTCAAAGAGGGGTGCTTTCTCCCAAGGATCAATGCTTCCTGAAGGTGGGAAAATGGAGTCCAATGATGATTCCTAGGAGGGAGAGGGTTTTTTTAATGATGTTCAACAAAACCCATATATCCAAATTTTTATATTCCTAGTGCAAATAAGTCCAGTGATTTTTAATACTTTCTACGAGTCGTTTTTTTCCAGTAAAATTGGTGATGTGCAATGCATCAAAATTGAAACAGGGAGAAATCGACTTAGATACATACCTAGAAAATTGTCTATATTATCATGTATAATGAATAATGTTTTATTTATTATCAAATGATAGATGCAGGCAATATTTTGATGGATTGAAGCTTTGCTCAGTGACCCTAGCGCCCCCTTCCACCTACCACACCAAGGAAATCAATTAGCACAACAGATAAATGATATTTGAAGATAAATGAAAGTAGAGGAATGGAAAATCATAAAGAAGTAACCACTCCCTAATCAACGAAACCGAGAGATGCCCACAAGGTGAGTCACCCCACCAATGTGCCTCCTTCAATTCGTCTTCTTCAGCCTGCAAATGAAATGGGTACAAGAGAAGATACAAAAACCATGGCATATTTATCTCAATGCAAAAGAAAATTAGTACCAGTGATCATCACATTCATCTATCTATAAAGAGACAAGTTTTGAATCCCAAAATAATCTATTTATTCAAAGTTAGAATTCCATAGCTAATGCTTTACAATGGGGGGGGGGGGGTCT
>LPNX010632138.1:5693-18655 GCA_001517045.1 Pseudotsuga menziesii
AATCCACGCACAATGAAATATTTACAGAACTAAAGTTTGATATTCATTCACCAGAAAATCGTTTACACAGAGATACCACGCAGATTGGAAGCACAAGTGCGTTCCTCTTCAAAATCGTGATCCAACTTCATTGTCTTGCATTTAATTTATACAAATTCTAATTCAAACTGAAATTGCTACAAACTTGCATCTAATTTAATGCTAGATATAACGAGATCATCTTCAGGATCGTGGAGTTCCACAAAATCAGTATTGTTCCTTGTTTTGTGTTGAATGCAGAACGGGTGGCCACATTTGACTCTGTTTGACTCGACATCTGCACAGGCCACTTCATCTGACTGTTGGATGTTCATCCATCTGTGGACATTAAGGATCCATTCTTGATCTTCCGTTTCCCTCCTAGCTGTCCTGTAATTACTCAACCTTGGAGGAAATGCGGGAAGTTAGTACATCCCGTAGTCTAAGTAAAAATCCTAGTTAAAATGCCTAAAAAATCACAAAACTCAATTTATTAATAAGCAAATGACATTATACCTCTTTAACCATGGTTTATAGATGGACTTTAAATCTTTCTACTCAAAATGGAGGTTTTATGAAGGAAATGAGGGTTATATAAGAGGCAAAAAGGGGTCAAAAACAGTGCCCAACAGAATACCTTCAGGATAATCCCTTTGGAACCCCTACAAACACTGCCATAACCTGTTGGGACAATATTTATTTTCGAGGCATTGCCGAAGTTTAGATTGAAAATTCTTGTCGGTGGGGGGGACCATGAGTTTGGGATGAGAGGATTGCAGGTTGGAATTTTCTTTTGGATCCCCCTTAAATATTTCTTGTCGATCCCCCATTCGGTGACTATGTAGGCTTCCACATCAGAGAACTCCTTATCCCTGTCTCCCCATTTCTTGTTCCGGATAGTCTCTTGAATGTTGTGGACTAGTCGCTTCCAAACTTCCTCCTCTGTAGATGTCTTGTCCCAAAAAATTTAGCTGTTACATTCCTTCCATAAAACCCATGTTAATATCCCTGGGAACATCACCCATATCAAATTGAGTATCGGGTTCTTAAATGATTTCATTTTCCACTCCTTGAGGTTTTGATCCAATTGACCATGAGCTCTATCAATTCTTTAGAATATGGATGCTTCTTGATCCCAGAGAGAGGAGGAGGAAGGACATTCATCCAAGAGATGATTCATCTTCTCCTCTTTGTGGAGACATAGGGGCTATTTTGTAGGGCCTTGCATACCCTTATTTATGAGATTATCCCATGTTATAATTCTTCTCTTTAAAACCAACCAATTGAATGTAGTTGTATTTGGCCATGGATTCATGTTCCATACCTTTATCCATATTTCCTGCCTCTCTTCCTCACCATTGGTCTTGATGTTGTAGGCCTTCTTGATGCTAAATACACCTTTTAGTAAGTATCCCCCCTTATCTTGTCCGAGCCTTCCTGTATTTGAATACATCACTCGTTGAGAGTGTCCCAAAGTTCTTAAGTCTCTATAGCCACATTCAACCCTTCCCACCACGCCTTCCCCATCCACTTTCTATAATCCCCATTTGTATCTGTTTCTACCAAGAACTGGAAAAAACTGGTTTTACCTTCTCTAACTCCTTTTTCCTTTACTTCTTTCCATCTTGGTTTGTCCCTGATATTTGAGAATTGGTTCCATGACTCATCCCACAATTTTTCTACCTAACCATCTCTAATTTCCCAAAAGCTATGATATTGAACAAGATTTTTTTGTTTCATTGGGAATTCCTCCATATGTTCGAGCCCAATTTCTCGTCGTTGAACCGGATCAGGTTGCAAAATGGATTTTCTTGGGAATACTTCACATGCCATAGTTTATCCCAAGGATCGGTCATTTGATTACACCATCTCTATAATATTTTATCTCCTAGGATTCTAGTTACCACCTCGGGATCCCTGATACCTAGAACCCCTTTATCCTTAGGCTGGCACACCTTCTTCCATCCTACCAAAGCAATATTTTATTTTTCTCTATTTCCTCCCCAAAGGAAAATACACTGAAGTTTGTGTATTTCCTTAATGAAAACCTTCAGGGAAGATAGAGCTAATAAAATATAGATTGGCATGGCTTGCAATACCGCTTTTACAAGGACTAGCCTTCTCGAGAAGTTTAAGTGTCTTAAAGTCCACCCAATGAGATTCCTCCTCATTCAATCTATCAAATCCTTCCAGGGGACCTTTTTGATAGTTCCTTCTGCCAAGGGTGCTCCCAGATATTTTGATGGCAGGGAACCCATCGAGAAGCCCAAGATCTGAATGACGTTTTTCTGGGTTACCCTTGGAGTATTGAAAAAGAAAACTTGGGATTTTTCTAGGTTAACTTCTAGCCCCGATGCCTTTACAAATAATGCCAGGAATATATTTAATGCCCTTGCCTCTTGTAATGAAGGGTTCCCCATTAACATAGTGTCATCCACAAATTGTTCATGTGTTTGTTTATCCATCCCCAGGTGAAGCTCTAATCCCCTGATTTCTCCTCTTGAGGTTTGATCTTGGATCAACCTACTAAGCCCCTCCACTATTATTATGAAGAATAAAGGATAGAGAGGGTCCCCTTATCGAATACCTCGAGTTGGATTCAAGGTTTGAGTGGGTGCACCATTCAATAGAATTGATTAGAAGGTGGAAGAAACCATGTTCATGATCCATTCTATCCAATATTTTCCAAATCCAAAGGCCCTCAAGATGTCTCTCATATACTTCCAATTCAACTTGCCATAGGCCTTAGCTCTGTCTAGCTTCACCATCATGCTTGAAGTTTTGGTGATTTTTAGGGAGTGTATGGCTTCGTGAACTAGGATGACGTCATCCAAGATTTGTATGCCCTCAACAAAACCAGATTTTTCTGGTCCAATCAGGATGGGGAGAATGGATTTCAATATCTTAGCAACCACTTTAGAGATTATTTTGTAAATGACATTGCATAAGGCTATAGGTATAAACTTACTGGATGTGTCAACTCCCTTCAACTTGGGTATGAGTTTCAAGAATGTCATGTTGAATTCCCTCAAGACTCCCTGGGCTTGTTGAGACTCTTCCACAATTCCCCACACTTCCCATGTTATTAGATCCCAAAAATAGTGGAAGAAGTTTTTCATGAAACCATCAAGGCCTGTTGATTTTCCAAGTGTTAGTTGGTTCATTGCCTCCTCTTCTATTGAATATCTATGGGTTTTCTCAGCATCTTATTGTGCTCCTAAGTAACCACCCCGGGGATGAGCCTCGTAATTCTTTCTATGTCCTGTTGTTTGTTAGCTTGGTCCTCATTCATGACCTTTTTGAAGTGTTGGACCACTTCTTCTTTTATCTCCTCCCTAGTCTCATCCTGTCCCCCATTATTATTCCTAAGCTTATGGATCTTTGATCGATGTATGTTTTGGATGAACCTATTGTGGATGAAATTTTTGTTATGTTCCCCATCCTAGAGCCATTGGTTCCTTGAATTCTACTTACAAAATATTTCTTCATGTCAATCCCTTGTATCCAGCTGGGTGAGAAGGTCTTTCTCTTGTTGCATGAGGTCTTCATCATACCCTTCCTCCATGCCTTTTATTTGAATCCATTCTAGTCTTTATGTTAGGAATTTTTTGTCCTGAAATATGTTTCCAAAGTATTCCTTATTCCACATATGTATCCTTGGTTTTAGGGCCTTCAACTTCTGTTAGAATTGGTACATCCCTGTCCCCATGGGGGAGACTAGCTCTTGCCACCAATGTTAGACCAAGGAGTTGAAGTCTTTATGTTCCATCCAGAACCATTCAAATCTGAACGACTTCCTTATTGGGTGGTATGACGAGTACCTTTGTAGACATATCGACCAGTGATCCGATCTAGCCATTGGAAGGACACTGGCCATCACTTCTCCTGCTTCTCTAGAAATGTCTTTTAAGACTAGGAATCTCTCTATTCAAGACACAGTGTGATGCTCCCCACCTTATCAATTATTCCATGTGAACCATCCATTTCCAATCTCCATTTCAACAAGTTGACTTTGTTCTACATAGTCTCTGACGACCTCCTGGAATCTGTCCAGACACTTCCTTCCCCCTTTCTTATATCCTAGAGATGTTATTAGGTTAAAATTCTTGCCCATTATTGAAAACCAGTTTATTAGTGCAACTGGACATGAACTTTGCTTAAGAACCATGCAAATGGAAATCAAAGTTCTCAATAATTCTATAAGTTTGTATTAGTTCTCCAAATCACACATTCTTCAAATTATTATGTTTTGTACTTGTATTAGATGATGTGTAATTCATTAAAGTCCACCTTCCAATGGTATTGGCCCATCGACATTAACAAATTATCTGGGCACCAAGACTTGATTTTTGTATAGTGCCCTGGAATTTGCATACATCAATGGAAGATCTCCTTCTTGTTAATCATGGGGATTAATCAATGCCTATTGGTTGAAAAATATTGCAGGTGACTCGAATTCAACACATCTATTCATACCTGTCAATATGCACTGAGGTACTTTAGCACTCACTATCATTAATGGTGATTTGATTCAAATTGGTTAACAACATACCTTAATGGTTGGTAATCCAATGATTTCTTTTCATGTTCGACATCAATACATTCATTCACATGATAATAATTGTACCATGGTTTTGTAGCTGTCACGTCCCCTCCCGCCTTGGAGAAGGAAACACGATCATTTATTCTATCTGGGTGACCCATCTCTTATACTCAATGGATTATGCACACGTTTGATGATTCCTATTTCTTTTTTTTCTTAAACCTCTTTTATATCTACACAAGAAAAAATTTCCCTCCTGCTAACATTCTGATCCAGACCGTGTATTGATTCTTTATCTTCCCCGAATCGAAGAAAGATCGAATGGCTGAGAAGAACCGCAGCTGAAATCAATGGTCTTTGTCATTTCCACATTCGGAGACAAATCAACGGCGGAGAAGCATCCCGCAGAAAATCAACAATGCAGAGAGATTCACTTGCGGAATTGAAAACATATCAAAATTTCACTCTCGCACCCTGCATCCCGCATGTGAAACGGACGTTGCGGAGATCGAAGTTACGGAAATCAAAATTTACCATAAGTCATTTCCGCATCCCACATCCCACATCTCGCAAATTGCAGAAAGAAGATTTTGCCAAAGGACATTTCTGCATCCCGCAAATTGTGGAAAGCATATTTTTCCAAACGACATTTTTGCATCCCATATCCCACAAGTTGCAGAAAGGAAAATGCAGAGTCCAAACTTCTGCAAAGCACATTTTTGCATCCCGCATCCTGCAGGTTGCAGAAAGGAAGTTACAAAAGGAAAAATATGCGGAAAATCGATCTGTTCATGAAAATTTCTAAGTCCAAAATTGATTTTGAGCATTCATGCCATCACTAATCCGGTCGATCTAGCTCCATAACAACTTAGAAAATTCATTGAAATAAAATTACATACACATATACATCCTTCATGAAATACATTCCATTCAAGCATTCATCATATTCATATTCATTTATAAACAGGTACAGTTGCAGGCATTGAAACACAAGAAATACTTATCTTTATCATAAGCTTGTCCCGCAACTAGCTATGTCGCTGCAATGTTCCTCCCAACCATAGGCCAGGGTGCTCATCAATCTATCAGCAACATTGCTACCCTCGAGTTGGGCATGATTTCCCCAGGGAATAAGGAACACTAGCAGACTCTCTCACATCCAAGGATACAATAAAATGCAGCTAAGCTGGCACAGCTGGGTTTATTAGGCTTACACTGGCAACGGTTCACACATAGTCAAAATTCACACAATACACAGCCCAACAAACTATCGGTTGGGTTTATCAGGATGGAAAGGAGGTGGAAAGACTGACTGCTAGGCTAGTGAACTCAATCCCAGAGCTATAGACACCTGCACCAAATCTAGCCTAGATTCTGAAGCATCTGCACAACCAACACCAGGAATCATTTCCTTCTCTACTACATAGTCCCTCAGTCTATGCCTTCTCTCTCTAGTGCTTTCTTGGGTGTACAAAGAAGAAAACTAGCCCCCCCAGATCTATCTATGAGGTTCCTTTTTACATTAGGTTTATTAGGCAGGTCCAAGCTCCATTTCCATTTTCCCTAAGCTAGTTCAGAGACCACACAAGGATGTACATACATTGATCACAGTTCTAGGTTTAGGAAAACATTACAGAGGGCAAGGAATGTATGCACACACAACAATTATGAACTTATGAGTGTTGGATGAGCCAAATTAATTGATACAATCCTAGAATCCAAATCTTCTTGTTGGTTTATCAGTTTAGAATGCAAAACACAGTTTCTGGGTATGGACATTTAGGAAAACGATTGTCAGATAGGGAAATCATGAAGGAGGAAACAAAACTGACAGGACGGGAAAAAAAATTGTGAAGGATGAAACTTTGAGAGGTTTTCTACGTGAGTCTACTTGCTTGAATGAAAACGAATGAATGAATGAATCCATGATCCATCAACAAAACATCCTGCCGTTTTTCCAAAATGTGAGGGAAGGTGAAACATGAACGCATGAGGGAATGGCATGTGTTTTTGGGTGTTTTTATTTCCCATGCAATAAAAAAAAATGATTTTTAGAAATGGTGCTTTGTCCATTTCAAATTTCTACCAAAAATCTTCCCATTCCCACCAAATGGCTTAAGTTTAAACATCCCCGCACTTATCCTTAGGAAAATCATGCCCCCATCTCTTTAATGTTTGCGGCGCATAGCTCGATGTAGGTTTTTAATTAATTTGTATTTTACATGATGTCTCATGCATACCGTTCTTAGCTAGCACATAAACTATCGGCGTTGATTCTAACCGCCGAACACAAACACAAAATCAATGGTAGGGCCTTGGACTTTGGCTCCTTTCCATGATTTAGTACAATATTCACATCATTTGAAAATTAATATCACAAGGTCAAAAACTGGGGTGTTACATTCCCCTCCCCCTTCAATAGCACTGTCCTTAGTGCTTAACAATTTAACAAAATAAAAAACTACACTGGCACCGCCCTCAGTTCTTTGAAAGAATTGAACCAACAATGAATGTGCAAGTCGCATGGCATCCTCCAGCTCCCACATAGATTCCTTAGGACTACAGTGCTTCCTCTGCACTTTTTCCTGTCCAATGGCACGATCTGGAGCTTTTAAAAGTCCTTGCTTGCATGTATATGCACACACCACACGATCTTATTCTGGGTCTTCGAGAATCCTTCTCCTCAGCTTGGAACATTTCCAATGCCTTTGGAAACTAGGAATACCTATGCTCAAGCCTCAAGCAATCAATCAATTCTGTGTTAGTATTCATAATACTTTCCAAAATCGTAAATGAATCACATGCACATGTATATCGACATCGAAAAAAATCAAAACAAATTGTCAAGTGAACCAAATACTTATCTGCATAAGTATATTCTCCTCATTCCATAGGTATCCAACTTGGATTTATACAACCATGGAATTCACAACCTTGCCCCAACCCATACCTAGGTGTGCATTAAAGGGTAGCCAAATTTCTGCAAGCCTCAGATTACCTGCAAATATCTTTTAATCGAGATCTGGCAGCTCTGCTTCAGAGCCTAAAACTCTCTCTAGGTTCTTACCAAGCTTGGTGCCCCTATTTCGGACACCACAACAAATCAATTCACATGTCAAATTTATTCCTATAAGATGCAATCTATAACAGGTTTTTCAAAACTATGGCTACATCAGATGCTCATGTATTTTTACAGAAAATCAATAATAACAAAAGTTCGATACGTAAACTAAATACTTATCTGTGTAACATCTCTCGACCGAGATCTGGTAGCCCTGTCCATAGCCCAACACCTCTCTCGGTGATTAATAGAAGCTTAGCTTAAGGCTCAACACTTCCCCCCAGTGCTGACTAATACTCATGCGCTTACTTTCTAGGAACCATAACAGATTAAGTCACATGTTATATTCATTTTTGCAGGATTGATTTCTTAACAAGATTCTCAAAATCTTAGCTGAATCATTATGTACATGTGTTTTTACATAAATTCAACAAAGATGTGCTAAGTAATCAAATACTTATCTGTGTAGAATTTCATGGCTATGGTCAACCCAGATCCAGAGCCTAAAACCTCCTTGGTGCTTAATGACAACTCTAGCATACAGGCCTAGCACCATTCCTAGGTGCTTACCAATGCTAAGGTGCTTACTTTCCAAACACATTAATACCTAGGGGTTATTTTCTTCACAGATCCCCCACTCTCGTGATTGTTGGACGGATTAAAGTAACTGAGAGGGGGGGGGGTGAATCAGTTACATACCAAAGTGCTTCTTTTTAAATGATGTTTCAGATTTATTATGGACATATGTTTAAACCATTCAACATATAGCAGCAAATTAAATAATAGTCAACATTCAATCACATCAATGAACACAAGGCACAATGTTTTCATGAGGAAACAATAAAAAATCTTCTTCTTAAGAATGAAAGGTAAGCTCCAACTCCTCTTTACATTATTTTATTTTCCCTGAGCTTCAACCCAGATGAGGCTGCTACCTCTGGAAGCTCCAACTTCCAATTATACAAGAACCAACTTGTTTCTATTTTCTGGATACAACCATAGGGATGCTACAACACCCCAGAGAAATCTGTTCTCCCTTGCTCCACCCTACCACCCAGAGAAATCTTTGAATTACAGAATGAATCAAACCCTTACAACCCCTTACTATCTATGACTAGGATTTATAAATCAACATTTCCATTATGATTCTGAATTAGACAGTATTGCAGATATTCACAACAGATGTTATAATTCTATCTCTGTACATTTTTCTCTGTTTATCATCAAGACTAAGCACATACAGAACTCACCGAGACTGTCATTGTATCATTCATATATTCTTTCTCATCTGGACTCTTCATACTCTGCAACAATCATCGTATCCATCTCTTCAATTCTTTTCTGCAATGTGCTCAATCTCTTATATTCGAAATTACCTTACTGAATAGCACACTTTCTTTCATCTGCTTGCTACAATATATATATATATATATATTCCAGTCAATTCCCATTCTCTCCGTTCAAAATGGTTACAGACTCTTCATTTTCCATCTAATTGAAAATGAGACACAGTTAATAGGTCTCGAATGCTGATCTATGCAAAACGATTCACATTCCACGAATATCATAGATTCTCAAAAGTCTCTAACTGACAAAAACTTTAAGTCCTTTGAATGCCCAGTTTGTCTGACTCTCTACATTCCACGAATAGTCATCATTGAATCAATACTGTGCTAGACCTTTCAAGTTCCACTGTTTCCAGATCAAAGGACCCTGGGTTCAGCTCTAAATATGGAGACTTCCTCTGTATATAACAGTGTTGTGCCGCAGCGGACACATATGTGAATTAAAATTCCGTCGTTTCGGAAGAGGGACGGGCAACTAGCTCCGATGAGCTCTGTCTCAATCGGCAGTCTTTTGGGTTTCAAGTCGGAATTTTTATTATTTTGGCTTCTGCCGTTGCGGCTCCCGTTCCGCTTCGACTTCCGATGTTTTGAAGCTCCGACGTTGCGGCTCCTGTTCCTCTTTTCGCTCCGACGTTGCGGAAGGGGATGTCCTTCCGACTTCCGACGTTGCGGCTCCCGTTCCGCTTTTCGCTCTGACATTGCGGAAGGGGATGTCCTTTCGACGTTTAGTCGTTTCTCCTCCACTCGCCGATATGTTTGTTTTCCCATTGTCACCAATCCTTGTGTTGTGGGCTTCCACCGTTGCGGATGAAGAAGCCACTACCCTTCCGCCGTTGCAGATGAAAAATCACTATCCTTCCGGCCACTTTATTTCAGATCCTGCCCATTCTATATAGTGTGATCAAATTATTCATTTAAAACTCTATTTTATATATGTGAATCGCTGTATAGATGTAACACCGTGTTTCAATGAGACTTCGTATGTTAAGCTCCATGGTATAGAATAGCGCTGAGTTTCAATATAATGCTGTTGATATATAACATGATAACTCTATGCTGATAACATATGTAACATTTGTAACATTTGATCATTTTTATCCTTCTGTTTCATTTATTTGAATGTATAACAAAATCCTCTGTTGTAGTGAACTGTGTAATCATCATTTTCAATATGCGGGTATTCTGTGCAACATTTAGAGCTATGACATTATTCTCATCTATGGCTGTAACATTAACATTTGCTTTATTACTGCTGTGACTTCATTTGATTCATCCTGCTATGGCTTTGCCTATGAGTGAAACTTTCAAAGTTTGGCATATGGAAACATTCAGACTGTGTAGAAAAACTGGATAACAAACTCCCCCTTTGACATGATGACAAACTTTGAAAGCTTTATCCCCCTTTTGACATCCATGGCAAAGATAGAAAGAGAACTCCCCCTGTGAATATGTCTCCCCCTATTACTGTGAGACAACTAACAGCTGAAAAAAGGAAACCAATCTATACTGAATATGTTCAGAAAGCAAGAGAACACAGAAATAACCAAAATCTGGAACCATTTTCCACCAGGAAATCAGAACCTGTAATGTGAATGAAAAAAAATATTCAGAGAGGACAAACCCCCAAATGAGCTCGAAGCATTTCAAACTGAGATTTGGGAAGGGGCTTAGTGAAAATATCAGCAATTTGGTCTTTTGTTCCAACATATTCAAGCTTAATAACTTTGGACAGCACCTGCTTTCTCAGAAAATGATATTTGATGGGTATGTGTTTGGTCTTTGAATGCATCACTGGGTTCTTTGAAATGCTTATTGCGATTGTATTATCACAGAAAATGGGAATGGGATCATCATTCTGTATGTGCATATCCTTCAACATCTGCTTCATCCAAAGAATCTGGGTGCAACATCCTGTTGCTGCTATATACTCTGCTTCAGCTGTAGATAATGAAATAGATGATTGTTTCTTACTGGACCAGCTTACCAAACAACCTCCAAGAAAGAAGGAAGCACCACTAGTACTTTTCCTGTCATCAACAAATCCAGCCCAGTCAGCATCAGTAAATGCATATAAGTCCAGAGAGTTATCTTTTGGATACCATAAACCATGATTTGCTGTTCCTTTTAAGTATCTAAAAATCCTCTTTACAGCCAACAAGTGACCATTCTTAGGTGAAGCCTGAAATATTCCAACCTGACAAACAACATGCATAATTTCTGGCCTAGTTGCTGTAGCATAGAGTAGACTTCCAATCATGGATCTCTACATAGTCTGGTCTACATCTCCAGAGTTATCATCTTTACTGAGTTTACATCCAGTGACCATAGGTGTACCAACTGGCTTACAGTCCTCCATTTTGAATTTCTTTAACATTTCATTAATGTATTTAGTCTGAGAGATAGAGATACCTCTATCACATTGATTGATTTGTAATCCAAGAAAGAACTTCATTTCTCCTAGCATAGACATTTCGAATTCCTACTGCATGCTTTCAGCAAACTTTGTGCTCAGTCTATCATCGTTACTCCCAAAAATTATGTCATCAACATAAACTTCTATAATAATAAGGCTGTTATTCTCTTCTTTAATGTACAGGTTACTATCTGTGTGACCTTTCTTGAATCCTTGATGCATTAAGTAGTTATCTAGTCTGGAGTACCATGCCCTAGGTGCTTGCTTTAATCCATATAATTCTTTCCTCAATCTGTAAACAAGTGATGCATCTTGTACATGAAATCCTTCTGGCTGCTCCATGTAGACTTCCTCTTCCAGATCACCATTCAGAAAAGCTGACTTCACATCCATTTGGTAGACTTTAATTTGTTTGGAGCTGGCATATGCTAGAATCAACCTTATTGCTTCCATTCTAGCAACAGGGGAAAATGTTTCACTGTAATCAATCCCTTCTACATGTGCATAACCTTTGCAAACTAGTCTTTCTTTATTTCTGGTTACTTTTCCTGTATCATCCAGTTTATTCCTTAAAACCCACTTAGCTCCTATTACATTTTTGTTTGCAGGTCTAGGAACTAGTTCCCAGGTGTGATTCTTTTCGATTTGGCTAAGCTCTTCCTTCATAGCATTTACCCAATGTTCATCTTTGATAGCTTCATTCACATTTTTCGGTTCAGTCAGAGAGAGAAGTGATACCTGCTTTTCAAGGATGGGTTGATGTCTTTTACTTCTTGTCTCGACACCTGAGTTTATATCCCCAATAATCAATTCTTCAGGGTGATTTTTCTGTATTCGACTATTTGGATATTTTGTTGAAATTGTATTTTTTGAAGGACTGAAGCATTGTTCATCATCACTTGTAGATCTATCACTGTCATCAGCCTTAATCTCTTCTATTTCATCCTCTTAATCATCTGACCTGTGCTTGTTAAATATATCATGAGTCTCAAACTCTTTTTTCTTAGTCTTTGATTTTAAGAATGCAGATTCATCAAATATTACATCTATTGCTTCAACGATCTTTCTTAGTATGAAATTATAAAATTTATATGCTTTTCTAAAACAGGAGTAGCCAACTAATACTCCATCATCGGTTCTAGAGTCTAATTTTCCCAAATGTGGATCTACTCGTTTGATATAACACTTACAGCCAAAGATCCTGAAATGTTTAACGTTGGCTGGTATTCCTTTCCACATTTTATATGGCATGACAGACTGGTTATTTCTTGGTAGACATCGATTCAGAATGTGAACTGCTATGTGAATAGCTTGAGGCCAAAGCACATTACTCAACTTTGCTTAATGGAGCATGGTTCTAGCCATCTCTACTACTGTTCTGTTTTTCCTTTCTACTACCCCATTCTGCTGAGGTGTTTCAGTCACAGAGAAGTGTCTCTTTATCCTGTTCATATCACAAAATTTTTTAAATTCATTTGACAAGTACTCTCCTCCATTATCAGATCTCAGGCACTTTATTTTCTTGTCACATTCATTTTCAACAAATTCTTTAAACGTTTGAAAACAGTCAAAAGCTTCAGA